>VXBB01025218.1:33835-45894 GCA_013399915.1 Illadopsis cleaveri
TCTATGGGACCCAATGAGATACATCCTAGAGTCCTCAGATAAATGGCTGATGTAGTTACCAATCCACTCTCCATGATGTTTGAAAAGTCATGGCACTCAGGTGAGAAGCCACTGGAAAAGGGGAAACATTGTGCCCGTCTTTAAAAGGGGGTAGAAAGGAGTAGCCTGGGAACTGCTGACCTGTCAGGGTTACTTCTGAACCTGAGAAGATCATGGAACAAATCCTNCTACCATAATCATTTGGCACTGCACAGCTATTTTTTAAAAGAGTGTTCTGTCTGTGTTTATAAAAGACTTGATTCTTAGCACAGTGCCTAACACACCACCATAGATGGTTGCACTTTAATTCACATCATTATTTGGGAACAATTTCTATTCAAAAATTTTGAAGGGACAAAATTACTATGTGGTAACCTTACGTAACGGTTTGTCATGATTTTCATATATGTTGTTCTGCTATTCCTCGAGAACAGCAGCAATATTATACTTTTCTTCTCAAGTAGAAAAGCATTCAAGTGTATTTGTACTAATCTTTGCAGTATTTTAATGGATTTCATAACAGCAAAATCAAAAAATAAATACATATTCTTCTTTATTTTCTGATCAGTTGAGATCATCTAAGTGATGCAAAGAGACAGGAAAAGAGTTGACTCAGCAAATACACAGCAAAGGGCTTTGACTGCTTGCCTTAACACGGGAGTGTCTTGGAGGCAAGACAAGAACTCTGCTGAGCAGTGATGTGATCCAGATAGTCTTGGCATGTGTACTGCCTTTTGGAGCTGCAGGCTGCTGGAAGAACCTCTGAAAACCTCCAGACTATTCTAAATGAACTGAAGATCTAACCAGAAAAGGAAGCTCAAGGAAGGTGTACACCTCTGATAAACAATGATAAGAACAAACTGGTAACAACAGATGAAAAGAAAGCTGAGGTACTCAACAACTNTTCTCTAAATAGGAGAGAGATGGATTTGAGAACTGGACTGTAAGATGGAAAAGAAACTGGCGGGATGGTCACATCCAGAGGGTTGTGGTCAAGGACATCAGTGACAAGTGGTGCCCTCANGTCACAATCTTAATTTCTCTCTGCACTCCTCTTGAGAGGATGGACAGATAGATGGGGACTGGGATAACAAAGTCCATTGTAAGGGAAGATCAGGTTTGTGACCACCTAGGGAACACTAACAAAAGTCTATGGGACCCAATGAGATACATCCTAGAGTCCTCAGATAAATGGCTGATGTAGTTACCAATCCACTCTCCATGATGTTTGAAAAGTCATGGCACTCAGGTGAGAAGCCACTGGAAAAGGGGAAACATTGTGCCCGTCTTTAAAAGGGGGTAGAAAGGAGTAGCCTGGGAACTGCTGACCTGTCAGGGTTACTTNTTTTTATTCCTAAAACAGTTTTTTATTTCTCTCATGGTCTTAGAACAAACCAAATATCTACTGTAACAATATCTCTGTGTACTAAGACTCTATGTCAAGGGCAAAAGGATAAAAAGTATGTGTTTATATCATTTTGAAACCAGGTAACAGGAACACCACAGATATCTAAGAAGAAGTTATTGGGCTCTTGAAACAGGCCTATAACAGTTAGTTTAGAGTAAATAAACCACTTCTGATTACTTTAAATAAACAACTATATCATTAGGCTCTCACTATGCGGTTTGGTTTCTCTGTGTGGGGCTGCTAACTTGTGCTGGCTTTTTTTTCTGGAATCGTTTTATGTATTTATTGGGAAAAAAGGTCTGGAACAAAGTTATTCATACTGATATAATTTGCCCCAAATTCTAGAAAAATTTCTGTATGAAGTATTTGCAAATTCATCTAAATAAACAGTCTTGAGATGCCATAGTAAGGCAGAATATCAAAAAAGTGTTTTCAATTGAAGCCAAGCAGGAAAACATGCATTTAGTATTGACAGTATATTTAAATTTACTGCCTCAATGACATAATACATCAAAATTTTGCAGTATGAATGTTTAAATCCACGCTTCACTATTATCAAATATTCAGCAAGGCCAAATGAATTTTCTATTGTTACCACTCATCCCTACCCAGTGCTCCTTTCTCCTCTGACCAATTTGCAAAGTACTAACACATTCCTTACTCCACAGCCTGTAAGAATTTTCCAGAAGGACCACTGTCACTTAGTCACTGGCAAAAAGAAGCAAGCCTTTTCTTCAAGAAATCAACCTTGCCCAAAATGAAGAAGAAGAGGGAAGCTCTTGATTTTCAAGTAGCTCAAGTAGCACAATGTCCTTTGAATGTAATTTTATTGCTTTCTTTTCATGAACAAACTGCATTTTGAGAAAAGGTCTGTTTATTTTCTTAAATCTCTTTTTCTCCCAACAGTTGTGAGAGAGTCTCTTGTGAACAATTGCATCAATTCTATTCTCTGGTGGACAAGGAATTCAATAACAGATTCATTGCTCATGTTGCTTTCTTATCCTATTTTTTGTATCATAAACAAATATTTCTTCTAATGAAGAGGATAAATCCTCAAATCAGTTTCCTCTGTAGCTGTATGCAAGTATTTTTCCAAGAAGGGTACTGATGTTGGTTCACCATAATGAGAGAAGTGAAAGATTTTCAAAGTGGAACAAAATCAGAGGCAACAGGTATAAACTAAGCTACAGGAACATTGCAAAACTTTTACTGTGACCGAACATTGGCACAGGTTGTTCTGTGGAGTCTCTATACTTGTAAATCTTCCCAAGACATCAGGACAAAATCTAGACAACCTGCTCTAGCTGGCCCTGCCTGAGCAGTGGGATTGGTCTATGGGGCCTGCACAAGTCCATTTCAGCTTCAACCATTCTGTGATTAAATTAGCAATTGAAAAAAATAAAAACCATTTCTTTAAAAAATGTGGGTGTCTCAAATGGCTGTGCTGTCATGTTTACAATTCTGTAATTGTCTTTGTCCCTATTAGAAGGAATCAAAGGATATTAAACTGTTCCCATCAGGATTTTCTGAAGAGCTCATTTCATATATATTACTATGGACATTATGATGGAAACAAGAAATACAAATCACTAAATGTAAATGTGTAAAATTTCACTATTAAAAAGACCAAGTAACAGTTTTGTTTTCCTGCTTTCTTAAGACATACAATCAAAACGTGAAGGAACAACTCAAGTTTTTGTCAAAATGTGCCCATTAGAAATCATTGGCTTCACTTTTAAGCAGATTACTACAGTTTTTTCCTGAGATGTCACTACCTTTAAAACCTAGAAACTCTGCTCTGTAACAAAATGTTTATTATCAACAGGAACTTGCTTAGATCAAGCTGAAAGGTGAAAATTAGGGGTTCCTTCTGGGAAAGAATTGTATTACATCTGTTTGGTTTTGAGTGTCCTTCAGAAAGTTTACAAATGCATATTCCGATATCACTGTGGAATAAAATAAAAATAAAGTTATCTGTAAGTACCAAAGCAAATAAAGTCTGTTTCCTTAAGCTTTCATGTCTTTGTGTGGTTGACTTAACTGCTGAACTTCCTGACATGCAATGGTGCAGACTGTGCTCACACTATATTAAAAAAATATAAATGCCAAAGTTTAAAAAAAGCTTAATCTGTCTTTGCCAAAAAACCTTAGTAGAATTACTGGTGTCTGATAAAGTGGGAAAGCTGAATGAAAGGTTTTCAAGAGTTAAGGCATTCACTTTAGCTGTTCTTCATATAAATCCTCTTATCCTGCCTAATAAGAAATGTGTTCAAACTCTATGTTGTGAGTTTTTGTTTGTTTGCTTAAAGACCGTGTTAATAGTCTCTTCTATAAATTTGCCATTTTTGCATGGTTTATACTTAACAAATTTAATAAACCACTACCTCGCTATCAGATTTAGCTGGGAGTGGTCAGTGATTTCAAAAGGTGGCTGTTGGTAATACACACCTATTTCCTAAGGGAAGCACTCTAAAATGTCCAACTGTTTTAGGTGCAAATTCTAATTTGAAACAGAGATGCATGATATTGCTAAGATAAACCAACTTAACTGATGACAAGAGTGAGCAGATAGAGAGAGGCTTTATCTCAGAACCTCAGATACTGCAGGAGAGAGGAAAGTTCTCAGCCTTTCCCCAGCTCTGTAGCAGGAAGAATGCTTTCTTTCCAACAATGCAAAAGGAGAAATACAAGAACACACAAGTTCAATCATCTTCATTCCCGAAAGCAGAAGAAATGGCAGTAGCATGAATGAAGTTTCCTTTTTTCCTTTTGTGAAACTGTTCTTCCCTCCACACGCAATTAGCTGGGTTGTACTTACACGGCCCAGGGAGGTTACACTTTTGCACTCTTCCCTAAACTAAGAACAGAGGCAACTGGTAAACATCTTTTTTAGCTTCAATATTTATTTAGTTTTTAAAGCTTTGTTCCCGGGTCAAGTGGTGTCTGAATCACCCTTTGGGTTGGCAGCATACTCCTTATAACTGGACTCCCCTCCCCTACTAATGACAATGGAAAAATGTGAAAATCTTGTCTGAATGGATACTCTTGATGGGTTATTCCCAGTGAATATATGTGCTGAATCAGATCCTTGCTCTACAAAATGTACAGATCATCTCCATCTCTTGTAAAATTCCATTCTTCTCTGCGACAGTGCTGAAGAAGTGAATAATCCTTTTGCTTACAGATTGTAAGACTAAGACGGGGGATAAACTCTGGTTTTAGTTAGGTAATTCTAACAGAACTATTATCTAACTATCGTCATAACTATTTTTATAATCCCCTCGGTTTTGGCATAACTGCTTATAAAGATATTCAAAATTTTATTCTAGTAGTACTAGACATGTAGCCAGGATTAGATGGTAGAAATCCATCAAAACTCTGGGTCTTCTCCCCTAGTTTCTTTTTCTGTTAATGTTCTTCTGACACGGATAAACAGGAAGCTTCTCCCCTTCTAGGCCTGCAAGTGACCAGTATAATTTTTCTTCTCATTTTGCTTTTTGTCAAACCACAGGACAATATAAAAGACAAAGAACATGATAAGTAAAAATTAAAACAGAAATTAAAAAAACCCCAACCCAAAGTACTATGATTTAAAATACAAAACACAAAATTGAACGATGGAAGTGATCAATTTCTTTTTAAAATTTTTTTTAGGAAGCAAAAAAAAAAAAAGTGACAGGTTTAGTCCCAGTAACAAAATTCATGGGTGGACTTCAACATTTCCAGTGACTGCATTTTAAAAATCAAAATAAAATGTCCTGAGATCTGGGGGCCAACACCACTTTTCTCCTGAAAATTAGAGTTCAGAAGCTGATTGGAGTAGAGCTCCTCTACATATTACTGGTGAAATCAGTTCACTCAAAGGAAATATGTCTTTCAGAATTTTTCAGGGAAGCACAGGCATTTTAAATGTCATCAGTCATCACTTAAAATGCAGGTACTGGAAAATAAGATACATACAATGTTTAAACAATATTATGTGTCTTTTATATTTTACAGACTGAAGTTCATCTTTAAACTTGTGCAAAAATGCACTACTTCCAGTTGTTTTTTGAGGGAAGAGAGACAGAATAACATGGAAGAAGAAAGTGATAGTTTGAAATCAGATATTGCATAAACTAGCAAATAATTTTAAACGGGACTGATAAAGACAGTGAAAGAACAGATTAAGAAGATGCACAATGGGATAGGTGAGTGACATTCTTCTTGAAAGAAGCAAATTTAAAATACTTCCAGGGAGGGCAACCCAAACTCATGGCATCCTTTTCACTGCAAAAGAAGCTCATTCAGTTTGTGAAGGTAAGATAGATCAGCAGTGTATGTCCAACAATAACAGGAAGTGGAAGTTCCAGGGAAAACATGTTAATCCCTTAATTTCAATTTAATAAAGACTTATGTTAAAGGTCCTTAGAAGAAATATCTTTTAGGTTTGTATGTCCAGGTCTTGGTAGCAGGGGGCGTTACAGGGATGCTGCCAGAAGCTTCTTCCATGTCTGAACAATCCAGTGCCAGACAACTCCAGGATGGACCCACCATGGGCCAAGGCTGAGTCTGTCAGTGCCAGTGGCAATGCCTCTGGGATAATGTATTTCAGAAGAAAAAAGCTATTGTGCAGAAGCAAATTGTGGCCAGAAAAGAGTGGAGTGAGGATATGTGAGAAGAACAGCCCTGCAGACACCCAGGTCAGTGCAGAAGGAGGGGCAGGAGGTGCTCCAGGCACCAGAGCTGAGGTTCCCCTGCAGCCCCTGATGCAGACAGACCATAGTGAGGCAGCTGTGCCCCTGCAGCCCATGGAGGTCGGTGGGGATGCAGAGATCCACCTGCAGCCCCTGGAGGAGACCCACTCTGGAGCAGCTGGATGCCTGAGAGACAGCTGTGACCCCATAGGAAACCTGTGCTGGAGTAAGGTCCTGGCAGGGACCTGTGACCCTGTGGGGCACCCATGCTGGAGCAGGCTGCACCTGAAAGACTGCAACTCGTGGAAGCAACACATGTTGCAGCAGTTTGGGGAGAACTGCAGTCAGTGGGAAGGGCTTACACTGGGGAAGTACACAGAGAACTGTCTCCCATAGGGGACACCCCATGAAGGAGCAGATGAAGGAGTCCTGCCTTGAGGAAGAAGCAGTAACAGAGCAATGGCTGATGACCTAACCATAACCTCCACAACCTACTCCCCTGCAACATTGGAGGGGAAGAGGCAGAGGAAACTGGGTAAAAAGTTAAGCACAGGAAGTAGGGGACAAGTGGAAGGTAAGATTTTGAGATTTTAAGATGTGGGTTTTAATTCTCATTTTCCTACTTTGATCTGTTTGTTAATAAACTAAACTAATTTCCCCAAGTCGAGTCTGTTTTATTCGAGCTGGTAACCAGAGGGTAATCTCTTTCTGGCCTTATCTGAACCTGTGACCCTTTTGTTATCCTTTCTCAACCTGTCCAGATGAGTGATAGAGCAGGTTTGGTGGGCAGTGGTGCCCAGCAGCATGTACATCAAGCTTATTGTAGCAGATAGAGGGGAGTCCCTCATATGAGGAGTTAAAAATACCCAATATTGTTACGATGAACAGGTTTTTTGATTGTTTTGGAAGTCACTGGGGTAGATAATAAAATTCAATGAAGAATATAGGAGCAGATTGAAAAAGAATAAGATCAGGGATAAAACAAGAAGAGATGCTCAATTTGGTAAGACTCTAGAATGAGACAATGAATTTTCGAAAAAAGAGAAAATGTTGCAAACTGGAGAACAGTCACTAGATTATAAAACATTTCAACAGGAAAAGAACAGTTGAAGTCCCAGCTCCAATGAATTCTTGTGCATAAGTCCCATTGATTTCAACAAACTGGCATTTCACCAGAGAGTCACTCCACAGAGTTGTCAGGAGTGATAGAAAGAGCGATGAATAGAGGATGTAAAATGACAGTGGTGATTGTGTTTGGTTTTTTGATCTCTTAAGGTGTGGCCTCACCAGTGCCCAGCACAGGGGGACAATCCCTGCCCTGCTCCTGCTGGCCACACCATTGCTGATCCAGGCCAGGATGCCATTTGCCTTCTTGGCCACCTGGGCAGACCATGCCTCCTGTTCAGTCACTGTCACCAGCACCCCCAGGTCCTTTCCAGCCCCTCTGTCCCAGCCTGTGGCCCTGCCTGGGGCTGTTGTGACCCAAGGGCAGGACCTGGCACTTGGCCTTGTTGAACCCCATACTGTCAGTCTCAGCCCATCCATTTCACCTCTCCAAACCCCTCTGTAGAGCCTTCCAATACTACCACCCATCATGATGTGGTCTCCAAATTTACCAGGCGTACACTCAATCCCCTAATTCAGATAATCAGTAAAGATACTGAACAGGATTAGGCCCAATTCTGACTCCTGAGAAACACCAGCAGTGACCAGAATCAATTACAATGGGTTATTTTAAGAGAAATGTGTACTCATTAGAAACAAACACATAGCAAGCTAGAACAAGTACCTGAACGTTCTGCCACAAGAAACATTAAATCCGGCTCTGATTATCAGCTAAATTCTCTTAACCTCTGTGCCACAACGATTGTCGGACTCTAGATTGCTTCTTAATGGGTTTCACAACCTGTTTTAACCTTAAATACAGAGGACTGTTCTGATTTAAATTCCATTTAGTCCAGTGTAAAGGTCACTCTTTCTTTAAGGCAAGGAGAATTTTTTGTACCCAGAGGTACAGTTTAAACATCTTATCCTTTAAAACACTGTACATCTCTGCAAAAGAAATCATAGAGGAATAAATGGCTGCATCTTAGCCAACAGGTAGACATCAGATTTTAAAAGCGGCATACTGATTTACTGTAGGTGAATATGTGGCCCGTAGCTTACATTTGTTTATACAAATGCATTCAAGCTCAGAAGTAAGAAGATAAATCTGTAAAACTAGTCCAGCAAACAGGGCAAGCCATGTGTTCCAGTGAGTTTTGACAAGTCAAGGTAATGAAATGTGAAAGGCAAAAATGAGTGTTTTGCATAATCTACAAAGTTACCTCATAATAGCGCAAACCTTAAAACAGCTCATTGTCAACACAGCATTTGTTTCTCAAGGAGAAATAAGAGTCCCTGAGCTTGGTTGAGTGCTGACGGCCCTGCTTTCCAGGCACAGCAAGCTGGTGAACTGCAGCTTGGGCAGCCCTGGTGCGTGTCTAGCAAGGATAATCAGAATGAGACTGTGCTGGTGTACTGTGTGCTGCAGAGCTCATGGCTGGAAGGTATGTGCTGTGTACAGAATCAGACAAGCTGATGTCCTCCTCTGGGATGGTTCAGTGAAGTGAACCACATGCACCTTACAGTCATCAAAAAGCTCTGTATTTTTTCCTCCTGCCAGAGGTGCTTCATAGAATCAAGGAGCAGTCCAAGTTGGAAGCAACCTTTTAAACATTGTCTGGTCCAAACCTCTTGCAATGAACAAAGACATCTTCCACTGGATCAGGTTGTTTAGAGCCCTGTCCAACCTGAATTATCTCCACAGAAATTCTGCCCTGTAAAATTCCGAGGACAGCTCTCTACTTTTTCTGGGATTCAGATGATCTTTGCTTTGACTATGGATAGGTAAACATCTAAGTAGTTTTTCTTTGGGTTTTTCCTTGAGGCTGAGGAGAAATGCACCTTCAATCTCTCCCATCTCTTCAAGCTGAAGGAGAAAAATATCAGAGCACAGTCTAAAGGAATATGTATAGATAAAGAGTAGGAGAAGTCATAAAAGTGTTTGGAGAAAAGAAAACAAGACAGATTCAACCAACCAAAGAACTCTGATGTCTCTATATATTACAGATGACAAATCTGAACTAGCAGAAACCTGCTTCTGAGAACACTGCTACAGTTTAACAAATAGCATGTATACAAGGAAATAACAATTTTTTTACCAATCCACAGAGAGTTCCACAACTACTCTTGACACTTACATCCATGTGCCAGCAAAGAGGTTTTTAGTTTTAATAGAAAGCCACAAGAATGACTGGCAGAATCTGATAGTCATTAGAAAAAAATGGGAAGAAAAAGACTCTGATTAATTTCTTTATATTCCAAAGAGAACACTGTCCATAGCTGGAAATGACAATTCTTTTCTCAAGTGCTGCATGTAGCTTGCTCAGTAAATATGTAAGGAGACATTTCATAATCTTGCTGCTGCAGATTAATGAAATACTTTGAACTACAGGCAATATGCACACCCAAATTACATACTGTAATACAATATTGGAGCTGCTCCACACAGTAAAAGCCAATTATTCTTGGCAAGCATCCTCATCATGCCTTCCAGCTCCCCATCCTTAACATGTGGAGTATCATCACATGAAAAGAACCCAGCCAAAATTCTGTAATTCCTTACAGAAGATGATCAAGTGGAAGAAATACTCACTCAGTGTTTTAGAGTAAGATTTCATGTAAGACTAGCGTTCATTTGCTCACAGGTGTTTTCAGTATAGCTTTTTGCAAGCAAGAGTAACAGCTGAAATTCCAGTTTAGATAAGCTTATGGTGCCTATTAGTCCAATGACTCTGTTTTACTGCAGAGAAATAAAGTGAGGCAATGGGAAATATGAATTACATTACATGAAATAATCAAATATAATTCTTTTTATGGACTTGTACATTTCTACAGAAGTTTGGTCACTAGTTGGTGTAAGATGTATTAATTATACATACCATAGTAATGCTAAAGAAGTTAAAACTGAACTTCAGGTTTCTACTCATACTTACTGAAGAACATTGTATTAAGACACAGTCTGCAACCTAAAGTATCTGTATTTCAACAGAGAGACACAGAGGGGGAAAATAAGCTATGAAATCTATACCATATCGTTGCTTATCCACAACTGTGACAGGAAGTCAGATCTCTGAAATTCAGCTCAGGATTCCACCTAGGAATCACACTTATCTAGAATGTGATTATGAGTGGTTCTCAGGCCACCTCAGGTTACCTTCAAATTCTTCTATTTTTTCTTCATAAAACAAAAATCATTTTGAGGCACACTTTGACTTGCATCACCAATTGCACATGAATAATTTTGGGGCAAAATATGACTTGCAGCTAAAGTTAATTTAGTGGGGATGGCAAGCTCTCAGAGAAAATAAAAGGCATATCTAAGTCAAGCATTCCATTACACTGCACCACCAAGGGCTGTGACACTTGAATGACAGTCTTCAGTGTACC
Organism: Illadopsis cleaveri; assembly: GCA_013399915.1. NCBI lineage: Eukaryota > Metazoa > Chordata > Aves > Passeriformes > Timaliidae > Illadopsis > Illadopsis cleaveri. The sequence continues at coordinate 44,450 of VXBB01025218.1, forward strand.
CAAAGGAGCAAAATGTTATGCTTGGTAAGGGAGCAAGTGTTCCATTTATATCTGCTGCAATAAATAAAAATATAGGAATTTTACGGTTGAGTCTGATAGGGAAGCAAATTAAAACACACAAGATCTACTTGCTTATCACGAGAAAAACTTTACTACTAGCAAAACAGTTAGGTGGAAGAGGAAATTCATGATGGAAGACAATGTGAGAAGAAATGCAATCTCCCTAGTATTCAGGTGGAATATAATACACTTATGGGTGGCTGTGTGCTAACAAAGGTCACGATTTGCTGGTACAAATACAGTTAGTGGCTTACAATACAGTCATCAGCCATGAGTCCTGAATCAGGTCTGAAAAAAAAGCAAATTTTGGGAAAAGCAAAAAACCACATCATTGCCACATTGTTTAACGTGGTAAGGAGGGCTGTGTAATTAGCACTGCCAGAAAATGAAACTTATTGGTAAGAAAGAAAAGGACATCAGATTATAATGCCTTTAATCAACATCACTAACACAACAGAAGTCCTGGGATGCTTGGGCTATGCAGCCACAAGGTGAAAGAGGAGGAATATGCTGAAGGAAGTGTGTTCCTAAAGGAATTTTTCTCACTGCTGTTCCATGGAGAAATTTGGAGTGCAAGTAAACAGACAGTTATGTCTTATTTCTTTTAAATTCTAAATTATCATTCCACCAGAAATAGATAAAACTTATTTCAGCAAAATTCCTAATGCTTGCTACACTTTGTTTTATATTCAAATATAAATGGTATTTTTTAATATGTCACTTACGCAGGAACTTTTGGATGGGGTAAGAGCACACTACTCAACAGTGAAGGACAAGGCCAAACCAAAAGTGTTTCTTGGAACCAGGGATTGTATTTACCTAATCCATCACAAATGAATCTCCCACCTACTGAAATTGGTCTGAATTATGTAACTGGAAATAGAAACTTCTATCATCCTACAACGAATTCCCAAATGATTCAGTCCTAATACGTAGCTAAAGCACATTCCATGCAATTAGTAGCTCATATTTGAAATTATCTTGGAAATTTACAGACAACTGTTACCCAAAAGGAAAAGGTTGTCATGGTGAGCTCAGTACCACTGTATCTGATGTAATTTTTTCCACAGATGAGTGCAGCAATAGGGTATGTCCTTAGATCCTCACACTTGGTGATGTCCTGAAAATGACTAAGGTTAATTTCCCCTTCACTCATATTTTCTCTCGTACTTTAAGATAAATGAAAGTAGTTTTGGCTTATTCATGACTTAAAATAATTCAGATTACATCTGTTTACTACTTTAGATGCAAATAATTCAGCTAGTATCTTTAACAGCTCTAAGTCGCTCCCAAAATTCAGGTTTATAATTTTCTTGCTTTGTTTTCTTTCTGCTTTTTACATAGACATTGGTTTATACTCCCTACATACAAACTACAAAGAATTT
>VXBB01025218.1:46541-57052 GCA_013399915.1 Illadopsis cleaveri
CTTGACAAATACCTATTGAGAACCACTTCACAATCTGCCCAGGTTAGCTTTTTTAATCACAATAAATAGACTGGCGTAAGGACACTCTATTAAACTCTTTAATATGCGCAAACACCCAGAACCACTCACCCAAATTCATGACATTTGCAGCTACAAAGTGCACAAAGGTAGCCAGTGGTGAGATGTTAAGAAGAAAAAACAGAGTGTGGGCTCCACACTGTCATTTAAAGAGTTGAGATCAGAAAGTTGTTTATCACTGTGCATNTTCTCACCAGAGAGGTATAAACTATTCCTCAAGTTCCTGCACTCCAGCCAGGTAATGCTCAAATAAAGGTTTTCACAGAAGGCTATTTTCTTTATTTGTTAGTGAGACTATAATTAAACAAAGATAAAATATACAACAAATGTACTTTTCTGATTCCATGTGGTACCTCCTTCATTGTGTGAAAGATTCCTAACAGAGCAGTGCATACTGCAATATAATTAAAATTTAGAATCCCAGAACAACTATTACAACACTAATGAGGTAAATAATAATGTCAGCCAACATCCACTGGTAAGAAGGTTGAAAGAGAAAGGGGTAATAGATGTCAACAGGCTTCAAAGAGAATGCCAGGTTCAATGTAAACAAGTGTAAAGCACTAGTAATGAAATTTAAACTAATGCTTTGCCGTGATGTCACATTGTAGTATGATGTCAGGCTCAAAGGAAACAAGGTACAGGCAGAAAAGTGAGGCACTTTTATCCAAAGTCCACAAGAAAGGATTGTGTCTTTTCAATAAAATAAAATAAAGTAAAATAAAGTAAAGTAAAATGCAGTACCCAGGGCAGGATGCTTATTATTTTTTTAAGCTATTACTCTGTAAGTGGCAATGTATTCATTTCTTTCTTCCTCTTTGTCTGTTGGAACTCACTGACACAAAAGGGATATTTTTGGAACAGTTAATGTAGCTCTATGCACATAATGTCAACAAAACAAAAGGATGTTATTGATTTCATGGTTTCTTTCCAGTTGTGTTTTTGATGTTCAGATAAAGTACCTGGGAAAAGTAGTTTATTTTTTTATCACCAAGTTAAATGCAAGCTTGACCTTTAAATAACTCTTTATAATACCCTTCATGGATGCCTAATGGTTTTTTATTGTCAAGCATTTCCTGAGCTATTTCATTATTTCACTGACTATACTTATACAACCTGTACACTTCACTTTTATTTAATATCCCATTTTGCTATTATTCCTCTTATTGAAAATTATGAAAAACTCATAATGATTTACAAAGAATTCCTGTATTTAACTATCAGAAGTCACAAATAAATATTAAACATGCAGTTTTATTCTTAGAGTTTCCTTGAATTCAAAGTCAGAGCTATTTAATAGCAGCACAGCCTGCCCGATCCATTATTATCTTTAAACAAAGTCACCAAAGAACTTTAAATTGCACACCTGGCTAACAATGAGGCATGGCCTTCCTAATTTTTCTCAAAATATTGCCCAAAAGACCCTAGATTTTATTGTTTATATTGATTAAGTGTAACTTACTTTATGCTTTAAAGCCTATTGCTTTTTCTTTTCATATTGTTAGCATTGATTTGCAGAACCTAATAGTTCAGGCTTGCACAGGCAAATCTAGAAAATAAATAGCTGCTCTTATGAGCTATTACATGTGTTAACCTGATCAGTAGGAGACCTGTAAACATCAATGCAATTCCAGTAAAAGCAACAAAAGCATCATTAAGGTACAAAGAAACATGTTTATTAGATACTTCTTAGAAACAATTTCAGGGCTTGAGTAAGAATATACCCAGCGGGTGCTTCATGGCAGCAGGATCTGGCAATTGGCATGACCCAAGTCATAACTTCCTCCAAGAAAATAGATAACAAAATAGTTTTTAAACTTTGTGAAAACATGAATACAGACCTGATCTCCCTAACTTGCTCTGTCTCTGTATGTTCACATAACTCATAACACCCCTCTTATGGCTACTTCTTTCCTAATGTGCCAAAAGTTGGCTATTTGCATTGGAGTTTAAATACTTTACAAGCTGTCTTCTGATCTCATTCCTGACTCAGCCCTGAGACATTACTTACCTGGTCCCTTTGCCTTCAAACTGTGACATTTGCAGTTCTACTGCAGTTTCACACATGCAGGATCTTGTCTCTATGTTAGCAAAGCTACACCATTCTGATTGAAATTATGTCCCTATGTTCCAACTGCTGTGATGTATCTGAAACTGCTACAATGAAGTCTGCTGCTGTTTTGTGTCAATTGCCTCTCATGCCAAATAATGCCACCAAAGTGGTTTTTTCCCTCATAATTCCATCACTTCTTTATTCTGCATCTATCCATCTATAGCCTACTTCCTTTACATCCTAATAATAATAAAAACCTCTTTGAGACACAGATCAGTGGCTACAGCTAATCAGTACAAGCCCCAGCCTAGGTCTGGAGCTCCTTACTGGTACAGTGGTACCAACAATGAAAAAAAGAGACTTCTCTTGTTTTTAAATCAGAGATGCCAGCAATCAAGAACATCACAGTGTGGACTCAAACATCTTCAGAAATACTGAAAAATCCCTTTTTAAAAAGTTGATTAGCTAAATTAGCTAAAGGTTGATTAGTAAGTTCTTCCAACACTAAAATATTTACTGTTTTTTAGACATTAGCTGGAATGAGTTAGTCCTGACCCTGCAAATTATAATCAGGTGACAAAAATATGTCAGCCTTAGTATTTTGACTTTTTCACACATAAGGTCCAGCTAACTTCTCTGCCTCTCTATCTGCCTTCCTACCTCTGATTGTGTAACAGAGGATAAATAGTCAACATCCAGATTTAAAACTAAATCTTCTAGGACAGTCATGTTAAGTGTTTATGCTGTTCTAGATTTAAAAATCTGCATAGGACAGAACTGGTGGAGGGCAAAATGCACAGAAATTGTATATGTGCTTAATATTTTCCAAAGTTTACTGTATCAACAATATTCTTTTACAGGATTTTCTTTTTAAAAAAACAAGTAAATCTGTAAGTGTTAATCCTTTAAGAAAAACTGAGAGTGTTTTTCTAAGGATCTGATTCTGAAGGGTAGCAAAACACTATCAAGCTGTTGTCTTTCAAAACACCATTGATACCAGAGGTGCTGCAGCATGAGAATATCGAGGATGCTTGCAAGAGTCACCAGTTCCAAGATATCTCCAGTGCAAACTTCCCTGAGGAATACTGTGCCCTAGGACTGTGCAGAACTGCAACCACTTCATGCAGCAGCTCAGGCTGGGGACAGTGGCCTGGCAACAACCAAGAGAAAGGACTGATATTTTGTAATACACGTCAGTGCTGGATGACTAGTCCTGGGAAACACAGTCAGACCTCTGCTTCTGAGACTCATGTCTTTAATACAGTATGTGATTTCTAGTAAAGTTGATAATGCCACACTATACATACTACTTTTTATTATGTGAAGTGATGTAAACACAGCCACTTCCATTCTGTGCACATCTTACACCTTTATGATATCAATAACGATAAAGCCCTTCATTATGATATTGTAAGCAAATTTATCAGAAATGTGAAAGTTAAAAAACTAATAACGAGTATTTATAATAATAACAACTACTTTAACTAACCTAACTAATGATAACAGCTATCTAATTCAATAATTCACATGGTAAATGTTACAATTCAAGGTAGAACCACTCAATTTATTTCAAAGACAGCTCAATTACAATAAAGCTACTGTAAAAATTAATATACATTGAAATAGTTCTGATACAGTCTAACGATTTTTATATGGTAAATGAAATCAAGTCAAGCAGCAAATAATGGACTACAGGTAATACCACTTGCATTGTCCTTAGCTGAGTTATTTCATGGTGCATGGCATCTAAACGTAGGAAATTTGTCATTAAAGGGATTTGGAAACCCTTTGAAGAAATACAGAAAGTATCACTGTAAATTCCCTCTCTCTAGCACTCTCTCTTTTTAATGCATAACTCTCTTATTTCCAAGATATTTTATGGATTACTGGACAAACAGGTATTTGATATTACTTGATATTAATACACAGTATCATATACATGATGTAGAGGCTTAGGCTGAAGAAAACTATAAAAGTAACTAGGCAAAACTGAGAGTGTCTTACAGTGGTTGATGTGCACTCAGCAAACAGGGACATTCTCATTTCACGGCAACCACTGCTCTGTGGGAAATTAGTTTAAAAGTGTTTCATTTAAGTGAATTCATGTCCACATCCATAAGGCTATAGAAAGCTAGCCAATTTAAGCATCATTCAGTTATAATCCAGTTATAGAGTGCCACAGTTAGACAGGCACAAACTGTCTCTTTCAGCTACATTTTCTAAACTATCTCATAAAGAATCTACTTTTAAATCTGAAAATGGGAACTCTTTCACATTGCTAGCAGGGGGATTTTCAGAGATCACAGTGACATGTCCAAAGTCAACAGAGGGAAAAGTACACAGAGTTAAAAGATGCTCTAAGCAGATTGCTGACTTCTAGAGGTAGGAGGAAAGGAGTTTTTTTGATCATGTGTTGTTGTTCTAGACAAGGGAAATTTGCCTCTTTCCTGTCACTATTGCTGTATAACACCTGAATTACTGGCTCTAGGGTGGACTTGAAGAACAGAATTCTCACTCATTGCACAGACTCCCAAGATCTTTAGGAATGCACACCTATCCCCACATATGCCTTATGTATAACTAAAGCCTAAACCAGAAAAAGTGTCATCCTACTGATGCTGTCTCATTTGAACCTGATTTTTAAGCATATATTAAGAAGGGACACTAGAAATAGCAACATCAAAAAAGGAATAAAGCCATAAATAAGATTAAATGAGACAGATACAAATTTGATGTGGTTGAATAAGAGATACTGAGATTTACTTGCAGATTGCAGAAGCACATCTGATTTTGATTTAACATTTTATAGAGGGTCATATCATCATTGGTGATAATTTTAATGACTTTAGAGGGATATTGAGGAATTAGAGTAGTTAATTAATTAATTCAGTAGTTAATATTCAAGGAAATACAAAATTGTTTCTACATTGTATGAAAGTGCATCAGTTAAGGTGATTCCAATAAAGAGACTTTGTTTTCTTCCCCATTGGAAACATAAATTTGCAGGAGCACCTAAATCCTTTTCCTCCAAATCCTACAGATTCAAGTATGAAAGGCTGAGGGAATAGGGATTGTTCAGCCTGGAAAGTGAAGGCGTCAGAATGACCTTACTGTGGCTTTTGTTTACATAAAGGCAGCTTACAAGAGAGCTGGAGAGGTGCATTTTATACGGGCAAGTATAGCTTTAAACAGAAAGGAGAGAGGTTTGCATCAGATGTCAGAAAGAAATTCTTCACTGTGAGGATGGTGAAGCACTGGAACAGGTTGCCAGAAAAGTGGATGCCCCGTTCCTGAAAGTGTTCAGGACCTGGCTGGATAAGGCTGTAAGCAGCCCGGTCTAGTGGAGGCGTCCTTGACCATGGCAGAGGGCTTGAAAAAATATGTTCTTTAAGGTGCCTTCCAGCCAGACCATTCCATGGTTCTACAGACATGACCCCGCAGATTGCAAACACGTAAGAACTCGACTCCACCGCGGGCCATGTCGATGACACAACTCTGGCCACGTGTGCCCTATTTGGAACGTCACCGGGCGCAGCCCGAGTCAGGAGGGGCGGGGAACGGGACGGGCGCTCCGAGAGCCCCTTCCCCGCTCCGCAGCCCCGCTCCCGCGGCAGTCAGAGCCATCGCCCCCGGGACCTGCCCTCCGGCTAGCCCTGTCCCAGCCCTGTTACAGCCCCCGACAGCGCCCGGACAAGCTGCATTTCCCTTACACGTGTTTCCCGGCCCGGAGCCGGCTCTCACCCCGCCATCGGCGGAGACGCGCCGGGGAACTCCGGGCGACCTGCACCACGGAGAGCTCAGTTGAGAGCCAGGGAAAAGTTGTTTTCCTAAAGGCATTGAAGGTTTGAGCAACGTGGTTTCCAGCCGAAGTGTCTAAAACATTCACCCCGAGGGGCCTTCGATGGCAGTGTCGTGTCACACCTAGCATCTCTGTTTTCGATGGCATCCCCCCTAACTGCGGCAGCAGGAGGATGAGAAGCACCTGGTACCGTGTGGTTATTTTGGCAGCATGAGTGATGGGGTTTGACACCTGGCATTCCTTCGGGAGTATTTAAGCTATATGGACACAATGCTTGAACGTTCAACATGATGCTGGGAAAACCGTGTGGAAAGACCAGGCATTAGAAGTGTGTGTGGCAGCTGGGAGGTCAAGACCACTGACATGCAGGCAGGATATTTCATCGAATGGCAGGCACTGTGTTGTGGGAAACAAAAGGGAAAAAGGACTTCTGAGAATTTATGAGATAAAACACATTCCAAGCCTGAGCTGGTGTGAAAACCGTGGGGGAGGGGGAGAGCGATTAGTTTGTCAGACTGGCTTGATGACACCGACTCTTACAGGGTTTACACTGAAGTCTGAAGCATCCGAATAGTGTGTAAGCCTGGTGTGCACCTCATAACACGATTCAGGTGATTGTCAGTTATCAGCTCTTACTATAAATGTCCCAAAATATCTGTTCCTACAAGCTTTCCTCTCCCGTCTAAACCTTTACTATGTATCCATGTGCTACTATGTACCCTCATGTGTTGTCTATACCTCTCCAATATATTCTACATGTACAAAATCCACAAACTCAATTTTATAAAATTATCCCAGTTTATGTCCTTGAATCTAAAGCAAAATTACCCTTGAATGAAATGCATTAGCATCATTTAAGCCCCAGGTTTTTTGCATACTAATGCCAATTCCTGGATTTTTTCCGATTTTACAGTCACACGCATTTTAACAAACAGTTTGCAACTGATGTACTGTGAGCATAATGAATCACTAGCACTCCCACCCACCCAAAAGTGAGAGCCAAATGTTCAGTCCTAGCAAAAACACTTGAAACTCCATTACTTTTCAAAATAATTACAGCTGTTGGTCCTGTATACGACTTCAGCCCACAAAGTGGGAAGTGGCACTTTGATGGACTTACAGAGGCAAAGCATAGCAGACTGGCAGAGCTGTTGACACACCTGCTGCTTCTGAGGTTCTTGCATTGTTTCACTGTAATATCTGCACTTCAAAAATGTTGTTGTTATTTCTGTTTTAAAAAGCTTTTCTTCAAGTGGTTGGTTATGTATGGATAATGAGATGGAAAAAGCATATGGAAATTATACACGTTCCTTTTCTGCTAAGTAAGCACATCACTCAGATGCATTTTTCTTCAATTACAGGAAGTGAGTAATTTCCACAGAAAGAAATAGGACTCAAAAAGGTTGAATTAGAAGAGAAAGGAGTGGAAATCTAGTAGCATTTTCTTAATCTGATAGTCATATATTATTCCTGGTCCTCTTACAATAATGAAGTCAGTGTAAGGGAGGAAATAGAAAAACAGAGCCTGTCCTATATCTGCATTCTTCGAAATAGTGATTCTTTTTCAGAAGGTCAGATGTGTTATAAAATTGTCCTGCTGCATCAACAAGATTAAGCTACAGTTGGCCTTTGCTTAAAAAAGACTGAAAAAACTGTCAAAAATGGTTTGAGGCAACCAGGCTTAATCCATTTACAGGCAGCTCCCTAAAGCCATGACTAAATTCCTTAATTTTTAAAATTGGACTGTTATTGTCGTCACTCTTCCAGACACAGCAATAAAGGTGCAAATACTGACCAGCCTTCGCCTTTTTCAATGAAAACAACTGTAATACTACCAAGTAACAAGGACTGCTATCATTTATACCACCTATGTAGCAAGGTGAAAATCCAGAGAAAGAGAAACGGAAAAAATTGCGTCAAATCTTGGCCAGGCCTGAAAAAACTTAATCAAATTCTACTCACTGAGGTTGCTACCTCAATTCCAGACTGGACAGTCAAACCAAGAGCAGTAACTGAGAAATGAGTGAGATGAAACCCATATTTCCACACTTTAAAAAAGATTTACACACTTTAAGATTCATGCATAATGGTCAATGACAGAATCTTGGAAAAAAATTTGCCTGAATTCTGTTTATATTGAATGCAATAGCTTTAAGATCCAGTGAAGCTGTCAGGCCTGAATGTGAAGTCCATTCATACTGCCTGTGATGAACTCAAGACTCTGGCTCTGGGAAAATAATGCATTTGTCTTTGTTAGAATATGGATGTGAAAAGAAATTCAGAAGTTATTGGGAGGTTTGAGTCTAAGCTTACAAAAAAATTCTGATTGTGTAATTCTAAATGAGATAAAACTTTTATTTGTCTAGGTTGTAGAATCCATTTATGATCATCAGTATAGAAGCAAAGACTATCAGAAAACAGTACTTACACCATATAAAGTGCTTTGTCTGTGCACTTACAGGAGTAAATAAAATCTTAAAACTTACTCGTCTCATTAGTATATTTTAAAAAATAAACTTGTAATGATTTTGAGTCCAATATGAAAGTAGTAGAACATAGAACTGGCAGGTAACTACCTATACAAGGTAAATCTGTACATTGTTTCAGGATGGGATAACAATATATTAAAAATTGAAAGTAAAACAATTTTAAAATTAGAAGCCTGGTTATATTCTTTTGTTCCCCCAGAATTAGTAGCCAGAGGATATTTATTTCCTCAAATGTAATTTCTAGCTAGGTGTTTCTGATAAATCCACCTAACAGACTCCTGCACACTGACAACCACTGATTCCTATTCTTTGCCTTAGGAGTAGCCTTGAAATTCTATTCCCATTTACAGCTGTCATGGACTACAGTCTGTTGTGCTAACATTTCCACTTCATAGGAGAGCCTGACATTTATTCTCAGCTACACATTTCCAAAGTGTTAGTAACACTGAAGTCATGTTGTCATATTACAGGAGTTTCTGTAATGGCGAGAACCAAAAACTGAAGCCTTGAAATATGGCCAGATAGAAATAGTTAGAATATTAGATAGATATAGACAGAAATAGCCATGTTAGTATCATGACTAACCTTCTTTTCATGGATAAATCCTTTACAGAAGAATATAATAAGCAGAACCCCTTCCATCCTCCCCTGCCCCTTTAAAGGACAGTTTCTGTTCCCAGCCTCAGCTAACAGAACAGACTGTATGAAGTGAACAAAGTCAAGAACACTATTTTCTGAGTCCTCTTCTTCTGCTAAACAATTTCACAACTAAGCATTAGATGTAGGGAACAATCTTTTCCATGAAATAGTTCATGCTTTAGTTTTACTCTGCCGGTGGCAGAGACTAAAGTCTTTACTAATGATCCTGACTGTCACCTGGTAACAGTCCAGCCTCCTGCAACACAACCAGCAACACAACACAGAGACAAGTTTGAGAACTTCTAGAAGCAATCTTGGGAAAAGGAAAGATTGGGCTAGTATGGACTTTATACATGTGATAACTTCTATTTAAAGCTATGTTGCTACTGATGCCAGGGATCTGATCATAGGTAAACCAGCTTTATTGTGCTAGCCATGAATCTGTGAGACCATGGGCTTTAGCCTGGGGATTTACTAACACTGAGCATTTGTTCTGATGGATGAAAGTCACACTGTACTTCTTCATTTCTGTTGGTGTCTGCTCACTAAATAGAATGAGCTGAGAGGTATTTATGTGTCTCATAGTCCTCCTCATTTGCAAGACCACTGGAGAATGCACTCGGGAAGTTCTTTCCCTGTGCTGAAATATTAACAAGAACTTCCAAATAAACTCGTCCAAGCACTACTGGATGAGGAGCTAATCAGTAACTCAGACAGTAAAATGGTAATTTGCCTTTTCCACCAACATGCTGAAAAAAATGTAAAAAAATTACATTAATTATATTTTATTAGGAGAAAGATGGATTCTTTTAGGGTGTATTTTTGACTGATGGAGTTGTTACTTTGAAAGAACTATATATGTTAGGAATATTTTTATTATATTTTGATCTTATTCCATGGAATAATAAAACTCCATGGAATTTGAGTTTTTAGAATACTTACGTAAACCTGTTTTATTTTGCAAAGGTAATGTGGATGTTTTATAATTCAGCTCTGCAGGACTGAGCTGTGATTGGAAATAATGCTTGCAGGACTGACCTCTCACAGAACCATCAAAGCACACAGTTTTCAAAAATAAATGCATATGAATAAACTCGTGTATATTATGAAGTAGAAATATCTATTTATTCTAACAACCAATCTTCAAAGAAATTCTTGGAAAGTAGGTGCAATTTTTATATCCCTTTCTTTTATAGAGAAGACTAACATCCTTTTTTGAGAAAAGAGTTTTCAAAGTAGAACTGGGAAGTGTTTCAGCACACCAGATCTTACCACAAATATATTATTTGATGAAAAAACATTCATTCCTTTGAGCATCAACTCTGTGTTTCAGTGGGTATGTTTAGACAATAGTATTTGTGGAACAGAATTGTGCCCTTCTCTTTTGGAGTGTGCACTGAGGCTACAAGGACCCTTTTTCTTCTACATCATGGCTTTTCACTGCATCATGTCA
>VXBB01025218.1:57707-78944 GCA_013399915.1 Illadopsis cleaveri
AATTTTTAAAAAAAAAAAAAAAAAAAAAGGAAGAAGACAGTATAGAAGAAATGTATTTCCGCAGCTGAAATGCTAAAATAGATCATAGATACAGAACCCTTTCTGTTTAGGAAATGGAAAGGTCAGAGAAAGGGCAGGGTACAAAACACAATTTGGGGGGCAGGTATCATTTGCCATTGCTTATATTAGCTGAAATCCTGTTCAAAACAACAAACCTACACAAAATTCAGATTTTTCTTTTTCCCTTTGAACAGCAGAGTTCAAACCCAGTAATATGAATAGTAAAACCAACCATATCTACAATAATGACAAAAACAATACTAAAGACTCTTCCCCAAACAAATACTGTTTTCTTTCCCATTAGTTTCTTTCCCTACCGTCACCTTCCCTACCTGTTGGACCTTCCCAAATCCTGCTGATAACCTTTAGTTAGCTCAGCTTTCTAGGTTTTGAAACTCTTATTTGATTTTTCTCCTTCATTTCTATGGCACGGACTTCTTCCTAGGCTTTTTATTCCAGTCATCTTTGTACTCCTTAAATTAAAGACTAATTAGTCAATAGCTCTTACAGTATGTGCACTAAGTAAGCTATTAGCATGTGACTTGGTACAAGGGGAATTTTTAAATGCTTGCTAATCCAATACTCACTTCTGTAACATGCTCCTGATTTAATTCACTTTTTTTTAGCATAGTAGTAAGCTACATAGTGGCAAAATTCACTCACTTGGATATAATCCTACTTGCTCATTATAATTAAGAAAATAAACCTTTTATTTTTATCATAATATTCTGTCATTTAAGAGATAGATCCTAAATTTTTGTCTCTCATTTATATTTTTTATTTGGCTTAACATTCATACAAATTCAAATCTAATTTAAATGTTAAACATAAATACCATTGCAGAAATTAATTTTAAATACTGTGTATGGAATGAATAATTAATCAGATTGGCAATTTTATGCTAGCATTTTAATATAAATATTTGGGAATAATTTTTAATATTTCATAATAACTAAAACTATATGCATGCTACCACAGCTACTTCATTAACTCAGAATCTCATCATAATGGGAATAAAATCAAGTCTTTTCTAGCACAAAAAAAAGTTTGTTTCTACTCAAAATAGAGATGAATCTTCCTAAGGTGAGCTGATTAAGGACTACGAAAAAAGCACATACATTTTACAATTCACCTAACAGAAAGCAAGAGTCATTGGGGTATGAAAACCTGGCTGAGAACTATGGTTGGGGTTTGATTAGGAAATTTTAAAGTCATACCCCAGGACATTTAATATTTCAAGTGAAAATTCTCCAGTAAGAACAACTGGCTCTTTCACTGCCTCCCATCATTCCTCCCAAAGTCCTGAAGTCAAATTTGGTAGAATTTTTCCTGCAGCTCTTCCCTGACAAGCTTCTGGTAGGGAATACTTTAGAATATTTGGGACTATGCTAGGCTGCCCACTGCTGGTGTCTGTCATGGATGGTGACACCAAAGTAGTGTCCCTTGGATGAGTCAAGATTTTGCATAGGCAGTGTGGGGGTTTAGGGCCTCTCCAGAGCATGTGGACCCCCTGAGACACCTGCTTGCCTCCCCTGACTATAAAGAATTCATGTGTTTTTTCAGAGGGATTTTTCACCAAGAGAGCCAAATGAAGCATGCAGCACAGGGACATGTCTGAATACATGACTGTATCCCAATCAGTTGCTTCCATTTGCTGACCAGTTCCCTCTACCAAATATTTTCTGAGTTGAGTTACCCAACATTAGAAAAAGAGGTCTTTTTGAATGAATATATTGTAACTTTTGGCCTGAGAGCAGTCTAAATTTTAGGGATTGCTTCTTCTCAAAATTTTTAATCCTAGTTCCTGAGAAAGCACAGTAGGCACAAGTGGATGTTCCTACCACCAGACCTGGGATTACATCTTTCAGTTGAAGAGGAGTCATTTTGCAAAATGTAAAGCAAAATACATGAGGCCAGAGGGAAAATACAGAAAAAGGAGGCTTTGTTGTAGCTGGTCTCCAGGGTTGCCTGACCATAGCTTCTGGTCACTCTGTTTCACTGCTGTGGTCAGGCTCCTTACTCAGGAACCTGCATATAATAAAAGTAGAACTTATGCAATTTAATGGGTGATTTCAATGTAGCCCTTAATTTTTAAATGGATACTCAGGAAAGTGAATAGGTGTGAATAGGCCAGTTTCTCAGTAATCTATTAAAGGAAAAAAAGATCTCCTTTCAAATATATCTTTTAAACTGGACAGGTGATAATGTGTCCCTGATCAGAAACATCAGAAACTGGATGAAGATGTGAAAAGAAGGTACATTCAGACTGCATTCAACAGTCATACCAGACACCACATTTGCTTCAGTTTTATTTTCTATATTCATCAGAAAAAGGACAGCATTTGTAAAAGTAATGAGAAAAATGGCACAGGCACGAGTCCTATTTTTCTTCCTGATTCTTCACAACTTTGTCCTAAAAACCAAACCAGGTTTCAGTCTTTTCAGTTGTTTTGCTGCTGTTGTGAATACTATAAATACAGCCTGGGGTCTTGTGCAGTTCTCTGCTGTGCTACACTACCAGTGCCTGTAAGTGACACAGGCTGAAAGGAGAAGAAGCACATGAAGTTTGTCACCCTGTCTCTCTTTTCAGTGAAGTGGGCAGTTTGGGTGAAATGGTGGTGTAAGGACTTTTACTGGTACAGCAAAATATGAGACCAATTTGAATGTAAGAAGTAAAGATTTATGTGGGGTTGTGTATCAGATTATTGATGTGGAGATTGATAATGCCTCTCATGTTTTCTTATTAAATGGATCCTTAGTCTAACTCCAAAATTTGTAAGTCTGTAACAAAATGAAGGCTCTACTACACTGCAGTCTTATGAAAAATTAATCTTAAGTGCTAGATGAAGATAACAAGCAGAGGTCAGCCCTATGATGCATTCTAGTCTCTGTGCACTTTAATAATCACCACATATTTCTACTGAAACAGACTGTTGAAAAATTGAATTCATACACAAGGGCCAAGTGTTGTCATCCACACACTGCAAAACATCTACTTTTATTTTCTAATTTTTGATTCAAGTGGTTAGTTTTAATTACATGGGCATTCTTGCCAGGAATCTCGTAAACTATGACTTATATTTCTTTGTTCAACTTTCTATTTTATGAAAGCTTACATATTTTCCTATCAGGTATCAGTGTTGGAGAGCACTACTCAAATACAGAGAGTATTCTATTTTGTACCCTGGCTTTATTCACTTCCTTGATTGTGAGACGATACATGAACAGCTTATTTGGTTCAAAACCATATCAGTCCTCTTCCTGCTGTTCTGCCTTGAGAAGGTTAATCACTGTTTTAAAAACCCACTGACCCTAAAAGACCCCTACATATAGATTTCATTTGAAGCCTTCCAGTTAGAAATCTCTACAAATCAAGACGAAGAAAGCATTCAGCAAGTCTTCACAATTGTATCCTGTTAATAACAACCTTATCCCTAAACAAATGGGACTGAACTGGAGCCAATACTTTTTGAAAAGGAAAACTGGTTTACTAAATGACTCCACTTAAGCAGGTATTTTTTTTTTAATTGTAGCACATGAAAGTGCTCCACCAGCTACAACACTGTGATTTTTTTTCTGAATGCAAGCTTCCAAATGGCTTCCATTTATTAATACCAAATGCTCACAAATTCTGCATGTGCAGGGGACAAACTTGCTAACTCAGCCCCAAAGATGAGGAAGGACTGTGAAAGTCTGTGTGGGGAGCAGACTCCAGGCTCTCTGATGCCTTACCTCTTAGCTGCACACCTTACTTACTATGGGTCAGGGGATGAATTTCAGTCTGAATGTAATTTGGGCCCTGTATATCACAAAGCAATATGATTTTGTTTGTGTTGAGGCTAACAAGGCTGTAAGTGAGATAACTCTCTGTTTGGTTATCATGTAGGTCATGATAAGGCCTTTTAATGATTAACTGAAAAGAGTACCTGATGTAAATATGGCTGTTTTTCAAAACTGTCCTATTTATGAAAAATATTTTTGATTGTTTAAGAAAACAATATACAGGTCACTTTAAAGTGCTTTTCACAATAATGATGAAGAACTGGTTCAACTCCACTAGAATTGTTCAACTCCACTAAAGCTGATGATTATCAATGCTATATTCAAAACACTTGTTGGAAAAAAAAATGATCTGGTTTTGAAAACAGGAGACAGTTGAAACTAGCTAAAACAATGGACATCTGCACTGCTACTTGGTTACTGAACTTCATGGATCAAATGGAGGGAATTCAACAGAAGCTAAATCTAAATATGCACTGCAAAATATAAATCTGTTTCTTTTTCTCTACTACTAGAATTTATAGAATCATGAAATGGTTTGGGTTGGAAGAGACTTTAAAGATCATCTATTTGCAACACTTTCCACTAGTCCGGGTTGCTCAGAGCCCCTGTTCAAACACTTCCAGGNATCATTTCTCCTTGTCCTTTCCTGACAAGCCCTTGTAAGGAGTCCCTCTTCAGCTTTCCTGTAGGCCCCATTATGTACTTGAAGGCTACAATAAGATCACCCTGGAACCTCCTTTTCTCTGAACAGAGCAGCACAACTCTATCAGCCCGAATTCACAGGAGAGGTGCTCCAGCCCTCTCTGATCATCTCTGGGTGTGGCTCCCTCTGCACTGGCAGAAGAAGAGGGTCCCAGATCTTGGAGTAGTACTCCAGGTGAGGTCTCCTGCAATGACTTCAGCAAGGCCTTGAACACAAGGTCTCTCACAATACCACCATAAGAAAACTCTGGAAGTGTGGACTGGATGAGTGGACAGAATTGTAGTATAAAACTGGGAAATTCAGTCCTTGAGTCACAGATAGTTTCATTTTTTTGGAAATAAAATATTTGTATTTCACTGGTTGTGTTAAGAGAACTACTGTCAGTTTTAAATTAAACACCAGCAAATATGATTCGTAGTGAGAAAAACCCCTATTTTGGTTAAAATACAGAACACCAAGCATGAAAGAACTGTTCAGCAAACCCAGTTATCCCAGGCTGGTCTCAGTAATGAGAGAGACAACACTTGTAGGAAATTCATATCCCATTGAAGACTTCTAACAGAAGTAAGTTTTCATCTCTGCTTATTCATACTGACCATAGTTAAAACTGATATTTACCTCCTAGAGTTTAAGCAAGTATGAAAAGTGTGATCTAAAAATTCTGTTGTTACATGAAAAGGTCCCATGTCCTACCCCCTAATTTCTCTGCAAAAGGAAGACTCAGCACACTATAGCACAGTTGTCTGATAATGAACAAGATATTGCATGTCACTGATATTCATTAGTTTCTTTCAATGCAGTTTCCAAAAGGGACTCATGAGGATATACTGAATAGAAAAGACTTCATTTTGATCATAACTTCTACATATTTATGTTGAAAAATCACCATTAATTTTAAGGCTAACATGGTGGCTGTTGCTTCTAAGAATTTGAACATATGATTCCTGTGCAGCTTCACTTCTCAATGTCATGGTTTCTTACTTTTTCCTAAGGTATGCTGCCACAGATTTATGCCTCATGGTGAACTCTTAAAATAGCAAATGAGAGAATTTTGCTCTTGCATTCCTGGTTACTTGGCTTTACCAGATTGCTTTTAACGTTTCCCTTGTTGGTACCCCCATATCTTCTGCAGTAGTTCCCTTCTGTGATCATCCCTTTCCTCAGAGAGAATCTTCCCAGAGACACGTTTTCCAGGAAGTTTAGCAACATAAAATCTCTATCTTAAGCATCTGTTTTCTGATTTATTATCAATATAGCTTAGTGACACTGTGCCCTCCTGTCACTTAGATTGCTACCTTGCCAATAAGTTCTCACTGAAATTGCAAGCTGAGCCATCTGGATGACATGATGAGGCTCTACCCTAGCTGGTGTACTGTTCTGCATATGCCATGACACAAATTCTGAGAACAGCAAAACTAGGAGGCTTTCTCAGCAGGAAGGATCTGTATAAACTATGTTCTGAACATTCCCCACAAGAATTCAAAAAACTTAGTAGCATCTGAAAGGGTTTTCAATTATTCTGTGAAATGCAGCAGAAGTGTTCTTAATACATCTTCCTTCTTAACATACTGCTGTTAAAACATTTTATTAGGATTCTATAGGCCCCTAGAACAAACCTATGCATATTTCTGCACCTATGCCATGAAATTTGTTGCCATGGAAATATCTAACCAGCTTATAACTAAGAATGGACAAACCCTTTCATGCAAAATAGTATCCAGCCTCAATTTCCATTCAATAGTCAAAATGAATTGGAGCCATTTTCATGCTTTATAGTGGCTTGTTATCTTTGTTATATCATTGAAGTCTTTCAGCCACTTATATCCAGTGCACACAGGCTCCAGATCATTCAGTTCAATGCATAATTTGGGCATAGTCATTCCAGTAGAATCTCTGAGAAATCAGACTAAACTAAATTAGATTAAATTATCCTTACTATTCTTTGCCTTTTCTTGCTGCCTTTGAATTTGGCAAAGAAGAATTTTCTAGATTAATTGGAGAGCTGACTGTAGTACCTCCTTTCTAAACTTTAAAATTTCAGATGATTTATGGCTGACATGCAGAGTACACTCTGAGAATTAACTGAATGGAAACCTTCAGATCAGGGAGAATTTAAAAAGGGCAACAGCATCTTCCAATAGAGAGTGCCTTGGGTCCTGCTGTCTGAACAGTTTCTCCTGCTGGAGAAAAGAAGTTGACCTCAGGCAAATAGCTGTGGGAGAGCATGTAAGGTAGTCTTCACATCTTCTCTTCTGGACATCATATTTCCTTTACTGTCATGAATTTCACTGTGCTATAGTTTTCTAAAGTTAGTCCCTCGGAGTTAAAGAAAGAGACCTATTTTTGAGAATCTCTGTCTCCAGTTAGCATACTTCTGAGTTACTCTGCTATGAAACAATTCACAAAATCAAAAATAAATGTAATATCCATAACTGAAACGGTTTATTGGGTGCAACTTGAAACCATTGCCCAAAATCATCTCTTCAAGAAATATATTAACAAAGGATCATGAATATAATCGGTCTACATATATATCTTCTTTCTATTATTTAATTAAGATGATCCCTTTATGTTTATAAAATAGATTCAAACGCTTAACCTTCTGTCCCCTGATGAGCCCTACACACAAATGTTCATATTGTATGAATTCCTAGGAGAATAAAACTGTACAGAACTGCCAATACTGGGTCCTTTTAAGGTAAGAGGTTAGCTGAAAAAAAGTCATTGATTTTAACTCATTCCAGAGCCTAAAGGCAGAAACTATTGAACTTTGAAAAGCCACACTGCTCCTCAAAATTGCTGAAGTACCATTTTTTCTTAGAGATACAAATGTATAATTCAATTTAAAAGATAAGACGTTTTGAAAATTATGGAAAATTGGATTTCTGGTTGCGGTTTAAATTATAATTTGCCTGGTTTTCATCAAGAAGAAAAGCAAATGTTCTTTCATTCTGACAGAATACGATAGAGAAAGTAACTACCTGGAAAATTACACAGTGTAAGTTGTGAATTAACATGATGTAGAAAATGTGGGGCCCAATAAGGTGTATTTCCATAAAGATGTCCAAGACCAAGTTGTCATCAAAATAACCAAAAGTAGTGTGGGGNAAATAATACTATTTTTTAAAAGGAATTTCTTTTTCACATACAAATTTTATAAAAATAGGATTTACAATTCTAAATCAGACAATACAGTTTTGAAAATTTCTCCTCATAGCAGAAGCACTTTTAAAGTGAAGACTTTCTGTCTGTATAGCTACAGAACTCTATGTCCCAAAAAGAAAGATGAATGGATTCCTTATATCAGTTTTTCCTACTGGACTTCCTTGCAAAAAGTTACTAATAAGTGTACTCATGACACAATCACACACTGGTATATAAAGAAAAAGAATTGGTAAAGAAATTAAAATTGGATAATAAAATAGAAAAGAGAGGTTAACAGGACAGAACACTAAAAGTCACCAACTTGAGTCACTATGTGACTCAAAAACTCAAAACCTCTTCAATAAAACAGATATAACGATGTGAAGCGATATATGTTTATTATTATAAAATGCATTTTTCAGTTTAGATGTTTTTTAAAAATAAATTATTCTTACCTGTTATAGTTGCTTTGTTAATAGATGGTTGGCTACACATTGGTGATCTTCTATTAAAAAGGAAATGAAAAAAGGTTTAAGCCTAATAAATTCACTGATGACTGAATTCTTGAACAATATAACAGAAAATACATTACCTGGGAATTTATTTGGAAACTCCAAGTGAGGAATATTTTAGGAAATTACAGGTTTGTTAAAAGCCTGCCTAATCACATCTAGAGCTTATACATAATTTAAAATGTGAATTATAAACATATGCAAAGACATTGTTTTCTTTGGAATGCTAATTACTTCTAGGTGTTGAGATGCATGTTTTGGGTGAGGGAAATCACTACATTTGCAAGTGTAACTAACATTAGTGTTAACTCTGATTCTGTAGCATGACTGGAGAGAGATCATATTTATAATATCTAATTTATAGTTATGAACCACTGTGGATAGGTAGGGTATCATTACCTTGCATGAGTGGAGTTCTAGGTTCAGATCATACAAGTAGATCTCAGTGAGTGCAGCCCTCTGCTCACTCTGTTCCATTTGCAAGACTCAGACTGTGCCTGAATGATCACCTTTGAATGATCTTAGACCTATGACTACTTTATCTAAAACCATATAAGGTGAGAAAACCTACTCCAAGTTTATGCATGGACAACAATTGCAAGATCAATTAGAAGGCAAGGGGGCTGTTGTCTCAGCTATCAACCATAACATTTTTAGGGGATTAATAAACTTATTCCTCATCATCGTTTCATGCAGGTTTGGTGGCACAGACTGAAATCTGTACCATCTATTTGTCTTCTTAGCTTACATTAAAAAGGTATCACTGCAAAAAGTTCAGTGGCCAAAAAATGACACTCACTTGCTGGGTGCCCGGTCTTGTAAATTGGTTAATGCAGCAAAGTTATTCCGGACAGTACGCAGGCTGGCCAGAACCTGGAACAAAAAAAGTGGTTTCAGTGTAAATTTCTGCACAAGTGAGACTGATCTGTATCTACTCCACTGTGCTGAAAGAAAATGGAAAGCACGTTGCAAAACCACTGTGAAAAGTTTCCTGGGCTGGTTAATCCAGAACCTTTGTCTATTATTTAACACTAATATGTCTGTAATACAAAGGCAATAGCTTATATCTATTTTTTTGTTCCCTTCATAAACAACTCATTATCTGTTTGAAGGCAGGCTGACTTGCAGGTGAGGAAAGTTTTTACATAATTCTACTAATTTCTTTAAAATAACAATAAAAGCATTTGAATTTGGAAGATAATAGCCCATTCAACCCTAATACTTCATGCAAAAGAAATAATTACAGAATCTTCATTTGCAGTTCAGTCCCCATAAACTCCAAAGGACAAAGGGAATGAGATTGTCTAGAATTCCCAGAAAAGCCAAAAAGTAAAAGCATCTCCTCTAAGAGGTACAGCTGATTTGGGGGCTAAGAGCAGAATACCAGAGAAAGAGGAAGTTATCCCTTGAGAATGCAGGAAAAGTCTGCATAATCTTACAACCTTTACACATTGGGTAAGACAACATTAATTAACTACTTCCTTTCTGGACTTAATTTCATGCAAGATAGCAGTGAATATAGTGGAGAGTGTCTTCTTGTTATAAGTGCCACAGGCACTCCCTTCTGAAGGCAGTTGGGAGCATGCAAAAATTTTTCTGTCATGTGAGGGTAATAAGATGAACCTCTCTGTCAGGGGAGAGGTAGCTCAGCTGATGCCAGAGAGGAGCCATGAGCTGGTTGGAGCTAGGTTGAAATGGGAGAAAGCAGCAACACTAATCACTGGCATGCCTTTGCAGAAGTTGACCATTTTTGTTTTTCTCAGCCCAGACTGGGCTGGGTTCCTGGAGAACCCATCTGAAGAATAACAAAAGCAGCAATGGGAAGCTGGGTTTCAGAGATTTG
Source organism: Illadopsis cleaveri (assembly GCA_013399915.1). Classification (NCBI taxonomy): domain Eukaryota; kingdom Metazoa; phylum Chordata; class Aves; order Passeriformes; family Timaliidae; genus Illadopsis; species Illadopsis cleaveri. The sequence goes on from VXBB01025218.1 coordinate 67,753, forward strand.
AGTTGAGGAGTGCACAATCCTCCTTTCATAGCACCTTAAATGTATACAGGAGGTAGGATGGGAATAGGACACTGAAGAAAAAATAATAAATTAATGAAAGCTTGTAACAGAAAATATTTAAGAACTAGCAATGACTGGCAGTGTTCAAGCTATTGGAAGTAATTTCCAAATGAGTTAAGATAATAAAAAATACATTTGACTAACTAAACAGTATTAATTTCGTTATGATTTTCTTTCCAAAAATCAGGAAGTAAACTGACTTATTTTTAATTCAGCATCGATTAAAAACAATTATATATGTCATCAAATTTTATAAAAGGCTCTTGCTTAATCTTTCCTCTGGTAGTAAAAGATGATGGTTTCATTCATATTAAGGACTTGATATAAGTCTTATAAACACTGCATCTGCTTGCAATATAATTAAATATATAATAAACTATTAAATTAATATTTTTAACAGCTTATTATTTGACCAAAGCAACCTGCATAGTGTGGCTGAAGCTGCCACTTTAATCTTATTTGAGACAGCTGTGTGACTCAACCTTTCTCTTTCCATTCACCTTCAATCACATATGACTTCATAATTATGATGATTTGACTATAATTCCTATCTGTTTTAGAGTAAAACACATCATCATGAGATCAAGGAATAGCAATGTTAACTTTTCACACTTTATAAGGCCCCTCTATTGTGGAAAATTGTGGCATTTTTATCTGAATTATAAAGAATTTTGAGTTGGTATTTTGTAAAACAGAATCTGAATAGAAAAAACAAACCTGGTTTTGTAAAGGAACAGGAGTGCTCTGGGTGAAATTTATCTCATGTCTAAAAATCTCATTGTATTTAATGCATAAAAGATGTCCAAAAGGAGAAATTGTAATTAGAAAAAAAAACCAAAATAACAGGAATCAGGAATGCCTGGTACAGTATTTGGAAAGAGATCAAAGGTGTTTTTCATGCTGTTGCACTTCAACTTTTCAGATAATCAAAAAGCATTAAGAAAGAGAGGTATAGTTACACAGCATGGGAGGTTTATGACTTTCTGTCAAAACATTTTTTTGTTTCAAGCAAACATATATGATATCAACAAAAGAAAACAGCTGATTTGGTGATTTTGTCTTTAAATTACAAGGCCATGTGAGAAACACAGCAAAGCTGTGCCTACCTGAGCAAATGGTGTCACAATCAAGTCATCTCCATGTCTGAAAAAAAAAAAAAAACAAGCAGAGTTGTGAGTTAGGTATCACCAAAATTCGCTGCTTTAACAGAAAGAAAATCAGGTTTTACAATGCAGTATAGGTGACTCCAGCTTTATTCTTCTGCAGTCACGCTTCATTATTGCTCCACACATTCTTTGAAAAGCAAGTATCAACTTAGTTATTGCCCAACTGCCTGGCAAGTCTGTGGGAAGGTTGACAGACCAGCCACTTTCTGTGCTGTGGGCTGGGCATGTGACTGACCATCCAGGATTAATCCACAGATGTATCATCCCAAAGGATGAAGATGAACATTTCAAAAGTGACTCCATTGAGAGTTGTCACCAGGCTTGTGAGGATGGAACAGGTGGATGGCTGGGCAGCACATCACAGATGGATAAAAACCGACTGAATTTCCCAAACTGACTGAGACTTCTGTAGTTATGGGGCCTGTGACCAAGGGTGTGCTGTCACCTCCATAGCAGGATGCATGGACAAGGTGCCAGGATGACACACTGTAGGGCAAAAGGCAGAAAGAGAAAGTAGAGTTCCTTCTCTTCAGCACAGAAAACTGCTACTTGAAATGGTTGTCAAAAACTACAGTAGACTGAAGGGCACAAAAGTAGCATCTGCAACATTGAGAATATAGAGTCAAAATACAGGGACAGGGAAAATCTGGCATTTTCAGTTATCCTATCCAGTATATGACAGCAATCAAGGTGAAAATAAATTTTCCAAAGGAAAAAATACAATATATTTTGAATTTTCTTGTGCCTCTCTGCAGTGAATTTGTCATAAGTTACAAGTTGCAACTTCTAACAGAAACTACCATTGATTTGGTGCTATTTTGATGTTATTTAAGTTTAAGCATAAAAGATGAGTTTTGAGCATTGTGTTTCAAGTCCATGAAAATCTAATTAGAAAAAGCTGATAAATGGAGAAATGTGGCTTGTATTTGACTTGCTAGAACATTTTTCTTATAATCTATATACTGTCCACAAGACAGCAATGGTTTGCAGATATTGCAAAAACCTAATTAAAAAGCAGTATGAGCAATCTGTACCACTGCACAGTCAGTCTGTAAGGATGAAACAAAACTCCCCAATATTAAAGATCATCAGAATGTCTAATAACTGTGTAACCATTTTTGTTATCATCTCGTTTATTCCTTTTATAATAGAAAAACAGATTTTTAAACGTTTTTAAACATCCTGTGGAAGAAATCTGCATTTTGAATAGGCTTTGCAGGAGTGGTTGGAATAGGGTGCTGCTTCAGATGAAACCACAGGCCCAGACTGGATGGAAAGCATATAAGCTTGACTCTTAGAACAAACCAGAAGAAACATACTCCATGGGAGGAACTTGGAGGCTCTAATTGCTCAGGGAAGCCAAATCCAATCGAGTATAATAGACAACATGAATCAGCCCAGAGCATTAACAGGAGAGTTAATGACCAGGTGGGTTTAGTACCTCTTTATGTTTTCATTGGGTCAGGAAAACATAGGCAAATGCCCTACACTATAATTTTAGATAAGGGTTGCTTAATGAATTACACAAAAGCTTTAGCAGAAGATAAGCCAAATGCCTTTTTTTTCTTTTTTTTATCCTGTTCTCCACTGAAAGAGAGTGTGACTATGCTACTTCACTTCCAGGAAAATTATGCTCTTTGTCTTCGAGTTCTGCGAAATGGCATTATCTGATATGTGACAGCTGGCTTAAATGTTCTCAGTAGTCCTTTAATTTCTTATCTTTTATAAAGGATATTTTTATTATTTGCATAGAGCTACTCCATTTTTTGCTTCTGTTTTAAGACTTAAAGGGGGCTCAGATCAAAACATAAAGCCATTTTTAGTGATCTAGTCTTATTTGCACATTTGGAAGTTATGAAAGGGCATAATTCTGAAGATGAAAGTGTTTACAGGTAGCAGCAGCACTAGACAAAAAACAAAAATATTCAATTGTTTCTACCTTTTAATAAGACAATGGAGACACAGAGATAGTTCTTTCTAGCATCTGTCAGTGGCAAACACTCTGAATGCCCAATATATGACACAAATGCACAAAATATTCCCCAGTGCCTCCAAGTACCAGACAACTCCCAAAACATAGTCACTAACAGTTAAGTTCAGATTGGCAAAAAATATGAAAATAAGACTGTCCTCCTCAAAATCTCTCATGAGTTTCTTTATTGTAAAGGTACTTCCTCTTCTTCCCATTTAGCCCTTGTTTGCCACTCCTTGGATGCTGAGGCACTTATAAAAGGCAACAGCTACATGTTCTTGGCTTTCTGCCCTGGAGGATATTTTTTCTTTTATGTAAAATAACATGATCCCACTTTTCTCATTTTCAAACTTGACTCTACCTGAGTTGTTTCTGGACTGCAGTTCACTGAAGAACACTGATATCATACTGTAGCTTGTTATTCTTTAGAAAAGGCATGATGAAGTAGTAATTTAATGTACTGAAATCAAGCCAGGACCTAATTTTCACTTTTCAAATCTCCCTTGTGTCAAGTGCAACAATTCCAGATATTAACATTATTTTGGTGAATTTGACACTGAAAGTACCGATATTCACAGGTTTTGCAAAGTAGTTTAGCACTCACCAGACCACTTGAACTGCAATGCAATCATAAAAGATGGTGAGCAATTTTTGATCCACATTGGGTCAGAAAATCTGGACAAGGTGAGAGTGTTTAAAAACGGAGCAGACATGTCCAAAGAAGCTGTGGTAATTTTTGTACAGAAGAGGAGAACCTCTGATTCAAAATTCCATTGATACACAGTGTACTACAGTGTAATAAACACTACAATATATGAGTGTCCTCCTGTTTCTAGATGACATGGAAGCTGATGGGTGGTTCTTTCACCCATCCTAGATAGGATACTGCTTCTGTATACAGAAAGAGGAAGAGGAAGTGTAAATACTGAAATACATCACAAGCTTCTAAATATAGACAGAGGTATTAGCCTTTAAAGTTAGAAGAAAATGTTCACATCTGTGTTAGACTCTCTTAATTAGCGTGCCTGGCATACTGTTTCACGTCTTCATTTTTCAAGGGAAATAAATGTTTGAAAACAGAATATTTTTTCACGTAGCCTCAAAATTTAAAATGATCAGTTCCCCACCACAAAAGAACATTGCTAAAACATGCACTGGCCCACATGAGATGTGCCTGCTACATAAAAGACAAGCTAAATTTTCTTTAGCAGAACAAAGATTATATACCACATCGCAAGCTAGTAGCCACATTAAAGTGGTGAAGCCTAGACTTCTGCAAATTTATGTAGTTTTCTTCCTAATATTTCCTGTGTGACACTTGAACTCTCACCATATAACCTATGCTGATCCCCACCCTAAAGAAGTGAGGAAAGTGCTGCATTAAGTCAGGAGTTAGTTGAACATGTTCTGTACAAAAGTTCTGTTCCCTTTCCTCAGGATTAGCATCAATTTGTCTTTTCCATCCTAATCAAAGAACAGTAATTAAGTTTTCCCCTATTAATAAGGAATTTAGAGATGCATGTACAGATAGAGAAGCAGGCAGGAAGATTAACACAAGGATAAGAAGGGTAACTGCATAACCTTTACTTCATAATTAGACTGTCATAATTTAATATAAATCTAATAAGAGAAGTAACTAGAGAGTTATTCTACAGACCTATCAGGATACAGTTAAGAAAGAGTGGATGTTTTTTATAGTGGTCAGAAAAAATGCACAATATCCATTAAGGAGAAGGAAATCCCAGGCCTTGGAGACCACGAGGACAGTGAGGGACTTGCCACTGTGGAGTTCCGCAGGGAATGTTCTCAAGGTGTGTTTTTCTAAAGGCCATAGTAAACACAGATTAAGATTTTCTAGGTCTTCCTAGACTTTCACATGAATTTTCACCAGCTGGGTGATCTTGAGGACATGCATTGAAGTTGTGAGATACAAACAAGATAAATCAGAGCTCTGCCTTATTTAGAGGGCAGAAAACATACAACACAAATTTGCACCAGTTTGACACAAATGTACTGGTTTAAAGTATGATCTTATTGGTTTGCAACACTTATCCACATGAGTCAAAGCCTTACTTATATCCCCAGAAGTACTGGCTGAGGATGGTGATGAGGCCTTAAATCCAATGGGCATAACCTGTGTTGGATTCTCTGGCTACAAACTTTGGACACAGACCACTCTAAAGAATAAAGTTGCCAACTGAATTGAAGAGCCCAAGAGGACAGTGGCTGTATGGAATCTCTGAATGAAGATCCACATCAAGAGTCAAGAGCTAAGAGCTTTCATCACACTGTCATATGAATTTACTTCATTTATAAAGAATTATTATATTTGGCTTTTTTTTTTTTTTACTGTAAGAACATAGCAAGCATAAAAGTATGGAAAAATCCTCACTGTCTATATAAAATGTAAAAAAAATGAAAGAAGATGAAAGAAGACTAAGGAAGTCTTCTGTTTCTGTCAGATAATATATGGCAGTTGCCTTTTGCAGTGTAAACATCTAGATTTGAATTAAACATAGCATCCACTCATTTCTGTACACAAGGCTGAATCAGACTTATTGTCCAATTGCGTGTCTCAGCTTAGATGAGACATTTGTGTTTTGTTTGCATATATGTTGGAACACAATTACACAATGTCCAAAACGACAAATTAAAGACAGAGAATAAGCTGATAGAGTACCCTAACTGCCAGGATTTTCTTTTCTGTCCCAATAACATTTCATAGTTGAAGCCAAATATGCACACAAAAAACATATGAATTAGGTATGCTGAAGCATTCACATTGCTCAGGTTCACATTTTAGCCGCAATGAAAGAGGATTCTAGATTGCACCCTGGTAGGGCAATGGAAACATCATGTAGTGGTACCAGCCATCAGAAGCTGGGTTTTGGGCACAATGAGCAGCAGTGGCTGCCTGGTCCATGCAGCTTGATCTTTATCATCATCTGCATTTGGCAAATATAAAAGAGTTGGCTTGCAAAATTGATTTTGTGAAGTCAGAAATCACAGTGCTCCAAGTCAGCTTATTCTGCAGGACTAGTGTTTAAGTCATGTCATCTCAATTTTCAAAGACTTTGAGAATAATTTTCTAGTCCTGAGATAGCTTAGGCCTTGCTCAAAAAGCCAACACTAAATGAGGGTAAGTGGCAGCTCTTAATGTTTTGCCCACATTAAGAAATGGAGTTACAGCTTTTCCTAGATAACAAGTGGATTATTAGTGATTTTCATGTCTTTGAAAGGGTAAACACAATCTGGGGGATGATCAGGTGTCTCAGTCAGGGGATAGAGACTATGTCACTGTGAGCAGGCTGGGATTTAGGGCTGAGAGAACAAGCAATTAAAATTGATATTGGAGCCATGAGCTATAGAGGAGGGGGTTGTTTTTCCCAGAGCATTTATTTATTTCTGCGAACATGTACGTAAGAGGATTGTTAAAAAGAGCTACTTGAAACCACAGAAATTAGACCCTGAATGAAGCAGACTCTCATCAACTATTGTCTGAGTGTTTCAGAACAGCACAATTTTCTATAACACTGTGCAGTTATGTCCTCCTGATACATCTGTCTAATTCAGCAACACAGCTAGCCCTAATTAGTAAAAAAGTATTGCTGTAATATTGGGAGCTCAGTACAGTGAATTTAATTGAGCTTAACCAGATGAAGGAGGATTGGCTCAGAAAAGCCACACCATCTGAGAAGTCCATTATCCTAGCCAAAAGAAATGCTGGTTATAGTAATTCTCCTTGGGCTGTCTAACTAAGCAAGTGAGATTTAGTAAGACAGACTAAAGGGAGAAAAAAAAATTCTCCAGTATACATGTCACTAGTGAAAACTTCAGGTATGTCTTTCCAAAGAACCCAACTGACTTCATAGGGAGCACAAATCAAGTTACTCCACTATGATGTTGATGAAGAAAATAATTCTTGTCTGCCTTACAATCAGAGATTCAAAAAAACTCAAAACAAATGTGGATTATTACGTTTCGCTAATACACATATGTTCTGCACCAAAATACCCAAAGTTTTCTAGATACAACTTATATTTTATATAAGAAAATACTTTAATTTTTCATTTCACCATTTCAGCATCTTGGGTCCTGAAGATACAGTTCATTAGGCCTGAAAGAAGCCTCTGAATTCTTACAGTCTACCCTGTTGTACTCAATCAGGGTTGGGTTACCCAAACTGCAATCTTAGTTCAAGCTGAACTGCATTAGCACCCAAAGTGAGAAGCTCTCTCAAGACTTGGAAAGACAAGGAATTGTTGTTATAGATTAAGGAATTGGAAAGGAACAGAATTAGCAATTCTAAATCAGTATTTTGAGGTTTAATTCAGGGACTCTCAGATACATACCATCTGGCTAAATGTGCACCTCACTGTGCCTCAATAGCTCCCTTTCCCAGTGCCTCTGCTTTTGACCAGATTAGAAATAAAAATATTTTGCTGGGTGACAAGGGATATTTTTGGTCTCAATGATAGTAATCTGAACCATGACCCATCAAATCCAAAGCTTCATTGAGAATTGCTGGTTGAGCTGGACTCAAAATTGGCTGACGATCTCAAAAAAACCCAGGAATTATAACTGTTTTCTCTCATCCTATATAATGTGCCATAAGAACACTACTAGGCTTCTTCCATCTCCCAAAAAAGTCTCCTAACAGCTTTGGAAGAGTTTGAGGACCACCAGGACCTCTTATGTCAGCCTCAGCTACTTTGCTCTGAAGCTTATACCTTTTGCAAAGACACTGGACTCACACATGTGACTTGTGTAATCTGCCTGCGGAAATCACATAGGTAGTGATGTAGTGGACCATCACAGTAGGATGCCAGCATGATGTGTTACATAAAAAAACACAGATAACTCAAGAAAATATTTGTATCATATTGCCCTAGTCATCCACCAAGTTTCAATGCTTTAATCCTGTCATAATATAGCAGACCATTTAGATTGCAGGAGAATGGTGGGCAACTGAGCAACTGGCCTCTATTAAGTCTGACAGAGTTACTCAGTCCTGAAGGGAAACAGAGCATGGCCTTGCCAGAGTGTTTCACCACTTGCCAGGTGGTTTTCCTGCTAAAATCAGAAAGTAGTCTGCAATGGCAAGGGAAATAAGCTACATCAGTGTGGGGCTTTGCTTTGTGTGTTGAAGGAGAGGCTGGATTAAGCCAGAGGAGATAGAACTTTGAATGAGAAAAATGCTGGACTCAATTAGAGGAGTCCAGGCCGACTCAGCAATGCCACTCTTGGATTGTTCATACAAAATCATCATTTAGTTGTATCAAGGCTGGAAAACAAACAGGCATCAGAGACTACAGAGTAGTTCTGTTTTCTTCTCAGGTTCGAGAAAATTAGTGACTGGGTTTGCATACATGACTGGAAGAAACCAAGTTAGTGCCACCTAATGAATTACTGTTAGTGAGTTTTGATTGCATTAGCTGACACACATAAACTCTTACCTACTTGCAAATGCAAACGTGTTGCCTGGAACTACTTTTAATCATCAGGTATTTGGTTTCTTGCTTGTCCCTGTCCCACCTGCTTAAGTGTTTAAAATTGATATGGATGTGTTACTTCTGAAGAGTAAGACTACATTACTTTCTATGTGAGCCACCTCCTGATGCAGGCTGAAAGATTCCCTCTTTAAAAGAAACAGCAGAGCTACTGAGAATAAGGCACTCATACAATGCAACCCAGCCTGAGAGAGTTTCCTATCAGCCAGCCACAGATAGTTTCAAGGTTTATAAGAAAACGGTCCCTTAATCAAATTCAAAGGTCCCTAAATGTATGTAAGAAGAAACAAGCTGACCTTAAGAAAAACACATCAGATTTTCAGACTGTACACTTTCAGGGACTGAACTCTACAACTAACTGAGCATTAGTGCCATTAAAAGAATTCAGAACATTCAGTTTGTGCCCTGAAGAGTGGAATGACACCTAATGTTCTTCTGAGTTCTGAAATAAATTTAACCTGTGTATGTAGGTGATCACTGAGCCAGAGAAACAAAAGGGATGCCCTAAAACCTTCAAGTCCCTTTTTACAAAGTTGCCTTTCTTCACACTGCTCCCATCCTTCAATATTGCAGGCACACAAAATGCACACCTGCATCCCCCCTCCCCTGCAGGACATTGTTGCAAGCTCAGGGAGTGGTGGTGTCATGATATAACTGAAATCCCAGCAAAGAATTGGTTTAGGTACCATATTTTAAAGAACGTGCCACCTGTGACTGAAAAGATGTAAGAATTGTCTGTTTTGGTTGTAACTTCAGTAGTAACTTGTTATTTTCCTTCAAACATCCATTATTTCCAGAGGAGTGAAGAAAAAATGCCTAAAACATTAGAAGGGGAAGTGATTTGTTTAACAACTGAGAGCTATGTTTGGAAAATTGTAAGGTTTTAGCAATCTCACACAAAACCAATCATGATTCTGTGTTGATTGAAAATAAATAAAATATATTTGCATTTCATCAACAAAAATTATCCCCAAATAAAAAGCAGATAAAGTCTTCTTAAAGCAAAAATGCTTTCTTTTTGTTTTCCAACATAACTGATTTCCTGATCAATAAACAAAGTTAACACAATTTATTATTCAACTTTACGCTAGTAAGGTTTTGAGTTCTTTGTTTTGAATTCCACCTGTAAAATGTGTCAAACAAACAGAAAGGACAGACTCATCTTTTTTTTCCTTTTTTTTTTTTAATAACTCAAAAAAATATTGTAAGTGACTTGCAAATGACTTAATTTAAGCTGCAACCTGGAACTTCATTTAAGGACCTTAAAAACAAAAAATCAAAAAAACATTAACCAAAATATTTGTCTGTTTTTCCTAAAGTGATGTAGGTACATTTCTTTCCATGAACAAATAAATGTCTCAAACAATTTAATGTATTTTTTAAATTAAAGATTGTTTTTAAACAGAGTCACACACAGAAAATGCCACTTAAAAGATCTTTTTATACTAGGCTGGACTTTGAAGTTTAACTGTCCATTTTCAGCCAATAGTAACCATGATATAGTAGTATCAGAGATTCCTAGAAAAAAAAAAATATGATATTTTGAAAGGAATTGCAGCTGAAATTTTTCTGGAGAAAAGACAATTATTTCTCATTTGTTAAACAGAAGTGCAATTACTCCTCTCAGTAAATGCATGTCTTGTCTGTTGTCCTAGAATCCTGGCTAGCACCATTCATGGAAAAGGTGGGGCTTTTTCTCCATAACTTAAGATTCATAACCATAATATTTTATTAATAAAACCAGGCCTTACTGGCTCAGAAACAAAAGAATAATGCCTTATGAGAAAATATATCCTCTGTAACTGTAGCTATAGAGAAAATGTCCTGGAATAAACTTCATCCTCTTGACATCTCTTTTATCACAGACAGTAGCAGGGGGGTGCTGCTGTCTTCAGAAGTTACTGACAGAGTAGCAGTAGGTTGTCCAGCTCAGGAAATGGGTGTGTAGTGGCCATTTAGGAGATCACCAGACCAGTGACCCTGCGGTTCACCACAGTCAGTGCTCCTTGGCTGAGTTCTGCTCCTTTAACACATGCAAGCAAGTTTTAACAGAAATCAGCAAATTTTGTGTAATAATACTAGTTGGAGCTTAGAGTAATAAGCTGATGAAGAAAACAATGCTGAGATTCCCTAAAGAAGGCTGTAAAACTCTCTCAGCAGCTGCTTTTTTATCAGGTACATTCAGCTGGCCAAATCCTGGGAAGATCAGGATGCTGTGTCTGAGCTGTGTTCTGGGAGCTTGTGGAAATGGGAGAATAGACTTAAATGAGGGGTCAGAAGGTGTCTTCTTACACTCAGAAGACACAGTGGAGCTTGGACAGGCTTGTCTGCTGAGACAGTCTTGATCCTCTGGTCTGCACTACTATCCTCTGGTCTGCTTTTTCAGAATTACAGGGGGGTTATGCAAGTTTTCACCCTTCAGAGTGGTGTAAAACATGGGCTGTGATGCAGCAGTCGACGGTTTATTGGCTTTTTTTTTTTTTT
>VXBB01025218.1:79016-98047 GCA_013399915.1 Illadopsis cleaveri
TATTTTTTAACCTGATTAGAGAGCTGGATTTTGCTAAAACAGAAATTCTCTAGTAATTTGATCTCCTGCTCCATTAGCCAGGGCAGTGATCCCTGAACAAGAAGGACATAAAAATGTTATCACTTCTAACTCTTCCTGCGTTTGTAAGTTCTGGGCAGCCACAGCAGTTCAAACAAGTGAGCATTAAGCAATCAGGTCACCTCAGCACCACAGCTTTCTGCTTCACTGATGTCCTAAAATATAGATAGGCCTGACAATTTTTCAAATAATGATTTTGAACATCTTTCATCTAGATACTATTCCCTTTCTCCTCTGTGTTGTTGTTGGGATTTTTTTGTTTGTTTGTTTTTTGTTTTCCATTCTTTATTCTCCTTCCCTTTAAACTTCTTTTGCTGTCTTTCATGACAGATCCTGAACTGTAATTCTTCATATTGTCTCATTCAGTCACTCATTCTCACTGCCTCATTCAGTTACTTCTTTTTCTCTTGCACATCCTTATCTCTGCTGGAAATCCCACAGAGAAGCTTCACAACACACCTGTGCTCATCCGCCTTGGACCTTGGGTCTTCCTGTCAAAACTATTCACCTCTCCAGTTCACAAACCTTAGCAACTTTTCCTAATCTCTGTAGATAATCTCCATGTCTTGCTTTTATTATTCTTAAAGACCATATTATTTCTTCCAAAGGATAATTGAAACAATGTTACTGACTCCCCACTCCATTTTCTGTGCTTTTCCTTTCTTACACTCAGCTGCTTTTCCTGTCTAACTGCACCTGTAATTGTCCCACTAACCTTCTCTCATCAAAGCAGCCTTGCACTCATCCTTTTTATTCTTTTCCATAACTAATTCATCAAAACATACTTTGGATTCTCTGATTTTAAAAAACTTTCCACCTGTCCCTTCTCTGCCCTTGTTTCTTTACTTTCCATCTCAACTGCCTGAATGAAACTCTCTTTGCTTTCTCTGTGAGTTTTATTATTTTGAGTGTAGTGACTCCTGGGGATAGTATCTGACTGTATTAGTGTCTTGGTTATCATCTTACACTTGGACTTCATAGGTTGTTTGTGGCAGAGCCCATCTTTTCATTTTGGGTTTGCAAACAAATGTGCACCACTTGTTCCCTTCCTTCTCTGGAGCTGCAAACATAATAAATAATGACACCATGAATTCAGCACTTTAGCACTGCCATCCACTGGCCGTCCTAACATGAAATTCCACTGTTCACTAAAATTTAGAAGTATTGCTTTTGATGCTACTGACTGGAATGTATTATTGTAAATTCAGTAATTCAGACTAATGGAAATGCCAGAATTCTTTATATTCTATCCCTTTCAAATACAAGACATATGTCTTTTGCTTTGTCTTTTTCTTTGCAAAGTGAAATATGGAGGCTGGTTGGAGAATCAGAGGATCTAGACTAAACTGCTATGTACAATTAATCGACTTACATTACCCAAATGATGTGTATATTTTGTACTATATATTGCTTATGTTTAAAAAACAAACAATACTGAAGCATGTATATAGATGCAAAAGGGAAGTAGGATAATTTGAGATAACCTAAAATTTGTGTACTTCCCATCAACCCTTTCATCTTCCTCCTCATTTAGCAAGATCCTGAACCAGAGTTGTTTCTTTATTTTAATAATATTCAGTGGGTTTACTTTCCATAAGCATATTCGGTTTTGTATGGCTGAATACATACATAAGGATTTTTGTGACTTTAATTGTTTAATCCTTGCTATTTTATCTTTTTAAACTTTTGCCTCTTTTATTCTCTTTTTTCACTTAATTTCTGTGATACAGCCAAGCTCATTATGATTACCTTATCATTGATAAATTATTAATATTCCATGGTGAGAACAACTTGCCTTTTACATTTCCTAATGTGTTCCCCTCCTAAACAGTGCCAGGGATATTTACCTTCTTAGTACAAAAGTCCATCTGTGACAATGACTGTGAAACTCTATCAAGATGTGAGGTCAAATAAATTTTACATGTAAATGTGTTTCCAGAAAATTTTGAAAGGAAGAATAGAGAGGGGAAAGAGAGAAAAAATGTGTGCTTTTTCAGTAATTATATTGTTTATCCAATTTACTGCCATGTGCTGAAATATCACCCAAAATTCTAGGAAATGAAGTGGATTATGAGTTCAAGGATGGAGCACTAATTGAATTTTTCATTGAAATGACTCATCTAAGCAATGCAGTCAGCCGGATTGTCCTCCTGAATGTAAAAATCTTTACAAATGCTATCCTGGTACACGCACCATACTAAAAGTTTGAATCTTCTCCCTCTAAAAAAAAGCATATATGTCAGATTTGCTGGGAGAGGGATACTATTCTCAAGAAAAACGCATTTTTTTAATAACAAAGAAAGATGAATTGCTCTTTTTCTAACCCATTTTGTCTCAACAAAAACTTGTCACACTTGGCACAAACCTTACTGAGTATTTCAATCTACAGATCTTAACTGAGTCATAGACCTTTCACTAACCCTGTCTAAAGAGAGGAATTTTTCTTACCTTGACACTCTACATAGAATAAGAGCTATAGTTAAAAAAAATAACAGTTATAAAAATTATATAACCCGAAAAAATATGACAGTTCATTTATGACTTCAAGTTAGATATCAGCTCTTATTTCACTCATTATTATGAAGACCCTTATCCTTTTTTGTGCCTACTCTTACTTTTTAATAGCAATATGTACTGGTCTTTGCCTCATTAAAAAACACCATTCACTGTGGTATTCTGACAAGCTTGATTCTTTATTTTAGATATATATTTGATCCATAAACACCAATTTGGCCATGAAATTTGGAGCCATTTTGGCAAAAAAAAAAAAAAAANAAAGCTAATAGAGTGCATAAACATGTCAAGCATACCCTCATGATATCCTTCAAAAAGCTGCAGGAACAAGTATAATCTTCATTAAAGAAATAAACAAACAATTTTCCATTACTTCACTAGCATAAGTGATTACAGTCTGATTAAAAAAGAAAAAAAAAAAATTCCTGTGGCTGTAAAAATCTTGATATTGGACAAATTATAAACAAATTATAGCCTAGAAGTATTTTAAAAGGTACTTACATATCACTGGCAATGGAGGAATTCCTGGACATGGACTTTGGAGACAGATCATAATCGCTGTCTGACCGGTAGAGGAAAGACTCCCTACGTTGACTGTGGACAAAATTTGCCTGGAGAATTAGCCCTGACCCAGGGCTTGTCATGGGGTCCAAGGGACTTCGTCCTGATGATGTACCATTGTCTACATCGAAACTGCAAAAAGAGAACATTTTTAATATTATTGACCCGAGAATTTTAAAATTTAATAAACACCCTTCTGACAAATTATCATAGCCAATTGCTTCTTGATAGTAATGGAGAAAATAGACCTGGTCACATCCACTGCTACAAAAAAAAAAAAAAAANTGCATTTGACTTCCACTGCACATGGAACCTGGGGTCCAAACATACTTGAAAAGCATGACTCACTAGCAGAAAATACACACTTCACATAATAGTGAGAGAGGACAGAATAAGCTTAAAAAGGTCTTTTGTTAGAATTTTTTCTTTTAGTTAAGAGGGTATTTGAAATAATTTTTTCTCTCTCAAAGATATTATTTTCTGCCAGCAGGAAAATCTTTTCTCTAAAAATCTGAAAGAGTCCAGTTGTAAATAANGTAGAGGAAAGACTCCCTACGTTGACTGTGGACAAAATTTGCCTGGAGAATTAGCCCTGACCCAGGGCTTGTCATGGGGTCCAAGGGACTTCGTCCTGATGATGTACCATTGTCTACATCGAAACTGCAAAAAGAGAACATTTTTAATATTATTGACCCGAGAATTTTAAAATTTAATAAACACCCTTCTGACAAATTATCATAGCCAATTGCTTCTTGATAGTAATGGAGAAAATAGACCTGGTCACATCCACTGCTACAAAAAAAAAAAAAAAACAAAAAACAAGTCACACAAGAGAGATACTTCAAAATTACTGATAAAAGAAAAAAGTCTGAAGGAAAACAAAATTGGCAGAGAAAAACCCCACGCTATTAGAAATAAAGGAAGCTTTATAGTTCTCTGCATGTAGAGTATCCATGAGCTCTACACCAGAGGAAACATGATGTTTCATTTTTTACTTCTTCAGGTGCCATCTCTCCTGAGCTGGACACCAATTATCTTGTCTCCCACTGCTAAGGCAGCTGAGGGCTTTTTTCTCATTGAGTACTCAATCCTAATACTTTGTTACTAGAAAAATATTTCAAGCTCAAACTTTATCTTGTCCCAGTAAACAAAGTGCTGGGGTGGCATTAGTCATTTGTGTGTGCTTGAGCACATCTGCCTGCATTAGATTTGCTCTTTTACAAACAGATTGAAGCAGTGAGGCCAAGCAGCAGAACTTCTGTAGCCTTTTGTGTCTTTGAACCACACAGTTTAGATTCACCACTTTTGGTTGTTGTGTTTGGTGTGGAGAGTGGTAAAGAGGCTTATCATTCCTAGAGAACACTTGTGTCATGAGAGGCTGAAGGACGAGTGAACAGAAAGAAAGAGAAGGAGAGAGTAGATGCTGTTTTATATAGACAGTAATGTTTCCACAAAGGGCTTTGAAAATCAGTGCAAAGACCTTGAATTGGAGTCTGCAAACAATTAAACACTGGTACAGGGTGAGTGGAGCTGAGAGGACAAGTTCATGGCAACCTGTGTTCCTTGACAGCCCAGCAGCTGCATTTGGTACTGTATGGAGGCTTTTTGCAGCACATGGCCTCATGTTTGGATGTCGTGTGGTATGCAGTCTGAGAGGTTACAAATGGGTGGATTAGCAAGACTAGGTCTCTAGGCCCATTTGCCATACTAATGGGGGGAAAAATAAAACTGCTAAAGCATTTAAGAACGAGGGATGAACAGAGGATCTTCCACACGATTTTTTAAACGTTGATAAGCACTAGCACCATACCATGCATTTTTGCCGAACCCATATAAAGTGCTCATTTTTAAAAAGGTGTTCGTTTGAAGGACACACACAGGTTTCCAGTTACAGCTAATAACAGGAGAAAAGATGCAGTGTAAGTCAGTTGTTGATTAGACTTTGGCCTAGCACAAGTGTCACAGATGGTACATGCTACTCTGTACTAGCTTGGTTTATCTCCATTGACCTGAGGTTGTCACTTCAATCCTTTGCTGAAGTGATGGCATTCCAATGGCCTTTTTTTCCTTTGTTAAATGAACTAATCAAAGAAACATGTATTGCTTATTTTGACACAGATGCACACTGCCTGGCAAAGGATAGATTTTTGCATCTTGATTTATTTCTTTTTTTCCTTTGCACATATTTTTGGAACTGCAAGCTCTAGAATTCAGACTACTACTACATTTAGACTATACTATTTTCTTTGTATTCACCACTTACTGTTTGAAAATGTTTCTACTTACAGTAGAAAAGCAAATGTAGTTGGCTAGTTTGTGTCTCTTAAAAAAAATGCAGAAAATATTTTAAAACTTCAGGAGTGCACAGTAATTTAGTTCTCTTTTCACTGCAGTTTTCAGAACAATTACCTGTCAGTAGATCCAAACACATAGACTTCTTCCCAGGACTGATTTAATTTGATTAAGCCTGTATACTTTCCTCTGTGTCTTTAAATGTCCTACTGCTTTATCAATCTCAAACTGAGAAAGCTTAAACCATGAGACATCAAGTGAGACCTCTGCCACCAGCCTTCTGGGTGATCTTGGACTGTGCAGAACTCCTATTCACCTTCCATTTTCCCTGTTTGTTGCATCTTTGTAATTACTGTGAGATCTGCTCACAAAGAGTATTTGAGAATCGATTGGAAAGGTCGAGATACTCTGAACACTACAGTAAAATATCCTTTGCAGCTTGTAGTGTCATTTGTTCATAACCACATTGCCATTTTTACTAGCATGACTACTAATACTTGTTATCAACCAATATCTTTTTAGCTTGAATGCCTAAATATTGCAGGAGAACAAAACAATCACAATACTAATTAATGGTTTAGCTCATGTCCAAATTTCCCAACATTTATATTTCATTGGCTGAATAACTTTTTTCCCCTTTAAACAGCTTCATGAAAACAGACTCCTAATCAATATATGGTCCGTATATTTTGTTTCTCTATTGAGGGTGAGAGGGCAGATAGTTCCTGCAATTTTAGGTAAAGCAGAAGACTATTCTCAGTAAGACTAATTTCTGCAATGGCAGTATCATTTCAAATACATATAAGCTTGTCTGGAAACTTCAAAACAAAAGTTAAAAGATGGATATAAATAAATGAAGATTAATGTAGGTCCCTCTCACAGGATGAAAATTTTGAATGAAGAGTTAATACTGAATAGATTTATTTACAGTGGACTTAAATATTCACTGAATCAAAAGTATTTATTTGGATTACATGAATATGTTTTTATTTGCAGTTCTGTTTAACTTTCTTCATCCCCCTTTTGTGGATATCATATGAATATTATATTACCAGTCTTATTTCTTCCAGAAACTAAGGCAGGCTTCTACAAATGATTTCACTGTCAGATTGTAACATAGTGAAATTTTTTAATTTAGAAGTCTATTAGGTAGAACTGCAGTTTCACCAGCTGGGAGAGGTTTGCATCAGCAGGTAACCACAATCTTGTGCAAGACATTGCTGCTGCAACAGAAATTCAATCCTGTTGTACTGCGTAGTGACCACTAGATGGGTATAAAAAGTAAAAAACAGGATCCAAATGTATCAGCTGGGTTTGCCTCGTGCTGTTCCAAGAAAAAGTATTTTCTGAAAATATGCATCAAGAAAAAAAATTGTTCAGTTCTACAGTCAGAGGGGAATGTGAATACAGAACTGTTTTTTCAGAAATCTATGTTTATATTAAAAAGTTTCTGAAATGTTACAGTAAAGTGTCTTAGATCTTTCTGAGACATTTGCCAACAATTTCAGATACAAAAGTTTGTAGAACTCTAAATCAAAAGCAGAGTTATTACAATGAAAATTATATAAATTGTTACTTCGTCTGAATCAGAAGTCGTCTTTTTAAGAATCTGTGCTTCTGACTACACTGTATCAAAAGGAGAATCAGAATGGAGAATTGAACATTTTCACACCAGTTCTTTGCTCTTTGTTGTTGGATACACTGAAAAAGATCAAAAGTTTCAGACACAAAATAGGATAGGCTCTTTAGCTTGCCTGAACAGAAATTGCAAAAAGTCAGCTGTGCTTGCTTCATATTTATCTTTTCACTCCCAGTAAGTTTTAAGCCACAGCAGGAATATGCTGTGAATTAGGAAGAACAGAGAAGCATAACAACATCTTCATGCAAGTTGTTACTAAAGAGGACAGGAACTCTTTTGCTTTCATTTCACAGGCAGTAAGTGGCAATTTAAAGACAGCATTTTACACCATTGCTCTGCAGCCAGCCCTGGGCACTTTGCATAATGCATGTGAACTGAAACTGCCTTTGGTGACAGGAGCATTTGGCACAGACATCACAGAATTTTATATGTTCTAAGAGTTTTGCTGCAACTCTGGAGATGCCAAAGCCCTGAAAAGTCAACGATAATTCAGCAACTTTTGTGTCTGGATTTTGACAAAATACTTTAAGCCATCAGTGAATAGTGTTTATCTTTAGAGCCTGCCTTATTCAGTACCCAGTGCTGACAAACTTGACATGAGATGAAATTCAGAGTTTTCTTCCTTCTTTGGCTATTCATCTTTTTTGCAGTTCTTGCCCACTTTCTGTCATCCAGGCTCTGTACTAAGCTGGGGACAAAACTGAATGATTTGTAAACATTCATGGCTGATCTTTCCCTGTGCTCCTAATACAACAAGTACAAATAACATCACAAAGCAAACTTTAGGAAGACTGTTAGAAATTTGCTTCAGACAATACTAGGACTCTGTGGGAAGAACAGGAGAGGTTCTGGATCCAGAATCTTAGGACAACTTCTTCATTGTTAATGACGGCACATATTCTTTAAAAGAAACTGTGGACTTCCTTTTGAGCTCGTAAAAAATGGTGTCTCACTCTCTGCAAAGTTCTTTAGCTCTTTAGCAAGGCTGCTAAAAGAAAAAATGTGGAGGCCTGTATACAAAATATAAACTTTAGTTACATAAGAAATAATGGCATCATAATCACTATACTCAAGAGTTTGTTATTAAGGCTGCTTAGAAAATCTTAGTGTTGGCTTTCCTTAGTACTGAGAACTTAGCACTAATCCTGCATCATTTTGGTGGGTTTATTTTCTTCAGTTTTTGTGTGGTTTTTACTTTTAGAGAAATATGCAATAGTAGGAGAGAGAAAGAAATAAATTTCACCCTAAAATGAAGAACTTACTAGACATTTTAAGAATGCAAATTGTGCTCCTGCTATTCCCCTTTAAGTGTCTCCCCACTTTCATCTTATCTTGGAAACTACAGGGAGGGAGAGCCAGAGTAATTGAACCTCTTGGGGACATCTTATCTTTTAAGGCCATCTTTAGCATTACAGAGGGACAGGCAAGTTCTAGAGGAGCAGGTTTTTTTCCTCCATCAAAGGAGTCCATTGTCCTGGAGTCAAGCAATCTCTCCAGCCATCTGTGCTATGACCTATATACACATCTCGATGTCCTCACTTCCAAGAAGCCATGTCCTGTTTTTTCACCTGGTAGCACATTCCCAATATCACACAAAATAGGTGCATTTGGTATAGCAGCTGTAATTCACTGAAATTATCACAGAAGACCTGCCCTGCAGCAACTCCCTTTGAGCAGGATCTAATTTAGAGTAAAAGCAAGGTAATGAAACTATAAGGTTCCAAGGAAAGAGTAAACTGTTTATTGTTTGTGCCCCAGGACAGGAGCCCATCTCTGGGGAAGGAAGCTTTAGCAACTGGAGAAAAGGAAGGATTGGATGCTGTCTTCAAAAGCAGAATCTGAATTTATTGCTTGGATTGCTTCAGAGTTAAATAAGCAGTGGGTCACCACAGGTGATGACATGCACCATGAATGTGGAGGATTGTAGAGAAAGGCCACAGTGTGCCTGTATCTAAGATTGCTTGGTAGGTCCTTGTGATTTCATTTGGACTTTTTTATTGCTTTTCAATAAACTAAGCATTAAATTGTGACAACAGATGAATTGGGTGTCCCTTTTTTCAGTCAGGCATAGTTATCTCTAATTAAGAGATGAAACTTTAGAATTTTCTTTATCATAAAGAAATAAGTTGTCACTAGTCTGCTCCTGCCACAGGTTCCAGAAGATTTTAGGTGTTGAATAGGCTAACCTGCAGCATCAGAAAAAAAAACAAGTAAAACAAAATCTGTGGATTTATATAATTGAATAGCAGACTAATTCTTTGTTTGAGACCTTCCAAAACTTTTCCTTACTGACAGTGTCTACCCAGTGATGCAGAACTGTTCGCATCTGGTTTTCTCCTTTCTTTCTGTCTTTTCCCCCAAAGTAGTTTGTTTTTTTAAGGCAAAACAAAACAACAAACAAACAAACAAAAAAAACCCCCACACACAAAAAAACAAAAACAAAAAAAAACCCACCTCAGAAAACTGCAGGAAGAAAAGATATATTTGTATTGATATTTTAGAAGGAATATAATACGTACTCTCTCCATTTGAAGAAAAAAAAAGTTTATATGTGAACTGATATTTTTATTTTCTTTGTAGCAAAGTTAAGAAAAATCTTTGCCTTCCATTACTTAAAATATTTCCGGTCAATTGTAACCAAATGGTATGAAAAGGAACATATGATCTAAATCTGAATTTTCATGTACCACTGTAGAATTCAAGCCAGCTATCTGGTTTTAGCTTTGAGTTTCTAGTTCAGCAATTTAGAAAGTAAGCCCTATGATTAACTCCATATTTAGAAGTGGTGTGGATAGATTTTCCAGTATTGAAATTCCAAGCAATAGAATAAAATGTGACATTTCGTGATTTTTTTTAGCAGTAGAACTTGGCTTTTGCTCTTGGCATAACTGTTGCTAGAAACATTTGAGTGTAGAAGGCTTAATATTAGGTCTAGAATTACTAGACTTCGTATTAAAAGCCCACAAAACAGACAAATAGAAGATGCATAGGACAAAAAACAATGAAGCAGACTGGTTTGTAAGAACAGTCAACTCAAACATGTTAATCAGGGAACTCTGACTATCTACTTATCTTCTGCATCATGTTTTTATAGCAAGTATCTCAGGAAATACAATCTCTCAAAACAGACTGCTTCATGTTTTGTTATGAAGTTTCCAAGCAAGGAGTTTCCTATGATGACTCTTCTCTTTCTTTGGTACTTAAGCTTTGAACAGTTTCCTGGTACTCAACTGGATGTGCTTTCCACAATGTCACCTCATTATCCTTAATTATACCTCAGTGGTCTATCCATTTGGCATGAATGGAAAATGGATAAGGCATCTATTAAATCAAATTGCCACACTGGGATTTCCTTTGTTATTCCTTTTTTATTTTTTCCTCAGAGAGAATATCATCCCTCACCTGACAAGTTTCATTCTCTAAACTTGGTCTTTGGAGTGAACTCCTACCTACTAATGTGATGTTCAAATAGAATGCCAGATTCCACATCCTATCACATGGATTTGATGTTTTAATATTTCTTTGAAGCTGAAATAGTTGTCTTATTTTAGTATAACAACAATTCAAACAAGAACCACAACAGAAATGGAATGAAAAATAATTTCCAAGAAATATTGTAATCTGTTCATGCTTTTACTAGATTTAAGTCACTTTGTATGGTTCTTCTGATCTAATAGATCCATTGGGACTAATATTCCTTCTTTTAGATAACAAAAAAAGCCACCAAGACTTTGACATAACTCTTTTTCCCAATGCTTCTGCTAAAATTTTTGGCAACTTGATATCTGAATGAGAAAATCTGCAGAAAATGATGAAGTATTTTGGGCAATCTGAGAAAAAGAATGTTGAAAAACAGAACCACTTGACCCAGACATGAGAAAGACTAGGCACCTGGGGTGCTTCAAGTACCGCACAAGCCTGCTGGTCCTTGCCACCCCCACATGCCATTGCTGTAGGTAAATTGCATTTCTTGGAGTGCAGTCTCAGCTGGACTGATGGTTCTCCATTCTATTGCCGTCATTATTTGATTGCAGTCTATCTGCCACCATTCACTTAAATCATACTATAATCCTATGGATGTATGATTCTATGATCCCCAGGGATGGAGCATCTACCACTTCCCTAGGCAACCTGTTCCAGTGCCTCACCACCCTCACAGTAAAGATTTTTTTCCTAATATCTAATCCAAACCTACTTTCTTTCACTTTGAAGCCATTCTCCTGTGTCTTGTCACTACAGGCTCTTGTGAATGGTCTCTGTCCATCCTTCCTGTAAATCCCCTTTGGGTACTTGGAGATTACAATTAGGTCACCCCAAAGCCCTCTCTCTTCCAAGCTGTACAAACCTAACTCTCTTAGTATTTCCTAATAGGAGAGGTGCTCTATCTCTCTGATCACCTTTGTGGCCTCTTCTGGACTTGCTTGAGCAATTCCATGTCCTTCCTGACCCCAGATGCAGCACTGCAGGTGGGTCTCAGCAGAGCAGAGCAGAGGAGCAGAATCCCCTCCCTGGTCCTGCTGCCCACGGGGCTCTGGATGCAGCCCAGGACACGTTTGGCTCTCTGGGCTGTCAGTGCCATGGCTGGGGCATGTCCAGCCTCACAAGTCCTTCTTCCTGGAGCTACTCTTGATCTGTCCATCCCCTCAGGTCCTGCCCTGACCCAAGTCCAGCTGCTTCATCTTACTAAACTTCATAAGATTCCCCTGCACCCATTTCTTGAGCCTGTTTAGGTCCCTCTGGGTGGCATAAATACTGACCTACCTTCAAATCTTTTTTAAAAATGACTTTACCTAATTTCTTCAAGAAGTTCAAGAAAATGTTTTCTTTCCAGGATTAGTTTTGATCCAACTATTCCTACTTCTTTTTCTGCACCACTACTTTCTGAGCAGTATTTGGATGCTGGGGTACTAAACTAACTTGCACTAAGTGTGACATATGCCATGAATTTACTGTAATGCACAGTGCTGTTAATTTTATTTTATTTTAAATGTAGCAGAATAAAGTTTCAAAGCATATCAAAATGTTTATTTATCAATTCATAAAAACATGCAAACCATCCACCAAGCATATTTCCTAATCTTAGTAAAAATGCAGTTTTCCTAGGATATTAGCACACCATGGTTGAGAACCAAACTTGTGCCAGAGAAGGAAAATTGAATACACTGAAAGAGCTCGGCTTCCTCTTTCTGTGAATCCAGTTGGATGCCATTATCAAAAGCAATTAAATTGGTTATATGTTCTTTATGTATTGCTGGTGTGATAAAGCAAGCATGTAAGAGAAGAGGTAGTTTCTCAGACCTATAATATTTAAGTCAATACCCTACAGTACTGATGAAAACACAGGGTCCATAAAATAGATTAAAAAAATTCCAAGGGATAACACTAATATGCATTACAAAGCTTCTTTCTGAAAGAAAAAAACATGTCTTTCTGAAGCTTCATCATATACAGCCCCAGTGCTGATAAACTCTAGGCCACAGAAATGATTACACTTACCCTGTGATTAGTGGCAAAAATCTTTTGCAAAGAGTACCTGTGACAGAAGGTGGCAGGACTAAGCATTCATGGCTACTCCATGGTACTCTTCCATGCCAGAAAATACAACATAAAATGACAGAGCCTTAGACTGGTTTGGTTTGGAAGGATGGTGTCCTGGGTTGTAGTATGGGATGTACACAAAGTATTCTATCACCATCTTCATGAACTGTTCAATCCAATTGTTGAAGTAGTTTTTCCCCTAGGCCCTGCCCCCCTCCCTTTTCTGTTANAAAAAATGATCTCATTTCAATCCACCTGCAATAAGAAGGAATACGCCTTCTGCCAGATCAGGTTACTTAAATCTCCATCCAACCTGGCCTTGAACACTTCCAGGAATGAGGCATTTGCAACATTCCTAGGCAACTTGTTCCAGAGGCTGACCATCCTCACATTGAGGAATTTCTTTCTAACATTTAATGTAAACTTATCTTTCTTCATCTTAAAGCCATTACCTTGTCTCTAGTTAATACATTCTCCAATAAAATGTCTCTCTTCAGTGTTCTTGCCCTCAGGTACTGGAAGGTGTTATAATGTCTCCCTGGTGTTCTAAGTCTCCCTTCTCTTCTCCAGGCTGAACAAGCTCAGCTCTCTCAGCCTGTCCCCTCAGAAGAGGTGCCCCAGCCCTCTGATCATCCTTGTGGCCTCCTCTGGACTCATTCAAACACGCCCAGGTCCTTCTTAGAAAGACATACAGTGAGCCAGGATGTGTGACCATTATGACAAGCAGATCTGCAATCCTCAGCATCTCTCAGCTCATAGTTACTAAATCTTTGCACAACTGACCTTAAGCAACCTTTTCTTCAAAAATTGTGCATTGAAGAAAACGGATAATGGCTGTGGACAGAAATGTACAAACAGAAGAAGCTGTAAACCCCAAACTATAGGGACCTTGGACATAGAAGAATATTTGTTCCATCAGTACAATGTGCAAACATAAATATCAGCATGAAATCAAGGCCAGCTTCAGAGGATGGTGGACAGGAGACAGCTGGATAAGAATTGGAGTTGTTTCTTTAGGTATTGTTCTGGATTGCCCGTGAAAATGAAAGCTCTAAGTAAATGACACATAATTATATTTGACAGGAAACTTTTTTTTTTTCCTCACACCATTGTAGCATTCGTCTCATTGCAAAAAGCAATTGTTGGCAATAAATCACATACATATTCTATTTCCAAAAGAATTTGTGTTGGGATATGTTAACAGCAGTTATCACTGAAAGCAAGCTATATGTTTTACGAAGGGTGAAAACTCATGGTATTAAGACTTTCAGAGTTCTAAAATTTGTATTTAGTTTACCAAATGTGCTAGATTTTTTTGTTGCTTGCTCTTCCCTGGACTTCTATTAGATGTCTCAAGGTGTATGTAGTGATTTGAGTTCTGGAAGTTCTTTGCCACATCCAAGCAACAGCCTCTAAAGGGAAACAAGTTCAGGAGCCAAGCTTGGAAGATTGCTGAGGTGAACTGGAGTGTATGCACTCCCACTTGTATTAGACCATGAGCACATTCATTTAGTGTATGTAATGTGCAAGACAATTCATGTCACCAAAGCAAATTATAATCTACAACAATGAATCATTTGAGTCTTGTTTTTCCTGATTTTTAGGACACTATTTTAATGTCAAAAGTATTATTACAATGCCTAACAGCAGTACCTAGGAGGGCTGCCTGATGTTCCACATTATAGGACTGTGTTTTCTTGTTGCTAAATTACTAAATTCTTTGCTGCAATTTTCTTTCCAAGTTTTTAAGGGGGAAAGAGGGTCAACTCTTGACAGAAAATGGCAGAGAAAATATCTTTTCATATTTAAGACATTCTAGAAACTGTTTTGTGAGATAGTCTAGTGACTCATATTTTGCTGCACGAAGTATGGGTTTAGCCAAGTGTCTGCAAATGTCATAGTTTTTTACTGATTCTGTGAACCACTTCATAAATTCCAAAAAGTTATTAGTATAGGCCAAGATTAAGTCTGTCACCTCATGTATCAGCATTATTGAAAATACTGAAGTGCTACTGTAGTATTTTTTTTAAATGTTTTGCTGAGAGTCTTGGAGGAAGAAGCCCCTGTTAGTGGGGTATTTTTCTTTCACTGCATAATATAGGTACTGATCAAAGGGCTACCAAGAATTAAGAATGATTTATTATATTATCAGGAACTGGAAATAATTTTTGCTCAAGCTGCAAAGCACCTGATAATGAACCAGTCAATCACACCAACTTTATCATGCATCACTAGTTAAATGTTTTTCATCCTTGAGGTATCCTCATGCTCAAGCCATCAACACTCACAAACACAGATTAACTCAGAACCTCTGAGCAGTTACTGCTCAGGATGGATCAAAGGTCCATCAGATCCACTATTTCTCTCTAGGAGTGCTTAAAGTGCCAATGAAAAGGGTAACAAGAAGCAAGTAGGAGTGCTACATCTCCCTAGAAACCCAGGCCCTCATTGTTTGCTCACCATTGCATTGAAACAATGTTCTGAATACAAGAGTCATTCCATGCCAAGGAGATCAAAAAACCAAAGTCCTAGACATTCCATTTTGAATCTTTGAGTTAGGAAATACTTTCAGTTTAATCCCTGTGGTTTAATACCTATTAAGTAAGGATGGTAACAATTCCTTCTATCACAAGGGTGATATGAAAAGTAATCATCTGTGAGAAGCAGTGAAGTGTCATAGTGGTAAGCAGCATAGAAAAGCTAATGAAAGTATTAGAGATGCTTTTACAATACCTATGAACAGTAGATTCAATAAAGCATGTGACCATACACTAAGAAGCAAGAAAATGATAAAATACCAAATATCACATTAATTGAGTTGCATTTGTTTTGAGTACTCAGTGAAGGAAGAAAAATATAGAACCACATAGGTAAAGTATGAAATTATTTATGCACAGGACTAAACCAAAGTTCCAAAGCCAAACGCAATCTTGACTTTTATGCTTGACCTTTCAGTCATATCAATATGGATATCAAGTTGTTGCATATACATTTGAGCACATGTTGAAGACCCTTGCATTTACTATTGCTTGTCTCCAGTTTTCTATTTCAGCCTGCTGTAGCACTACCAGCAGCTATTAATGGCAGACCATCAGATATCTCAGACTTCAAATGTAGTGTTGCAGGTTTGCCTTCTAACAGTTAGTACACAGATGAAGAACATACTCCATTTTGGTTGTAATGAAAGTTTCATTAACTTCATCCTCTGCTTATCCTCAAGATCATTGGAACAATTCATCCACAGTCTCATTTTGATTGACTACTACAGTAATATAAGCATATTTTTGTTACAATTTCTTGTGTTCCTATATTGTCTGTTTGTGCCAGTCACTGTAAGATCCCTATTGAGCACATGACTGTTGGATTCTGGAAGTAAAAATGTTACAAAGCAAAACCTATTGACCTATAAATAGAGTGCTTTAGCTATTAACAAACTAAAGAAAATATTATGAGGTGTAAAGTAACTATACATATTATACAACTCTCATTTGGTAAAATATCTAAATGAACAGAAGTCTAAAAATGCTCAAGGACTATTAAAAATTTAACTAGAAATGAGAGAAAAATCTCTAACACTGGTTGCTGCAGTCTTCAGATGCCACACACAGTGCTAAGCTAAGCATGCCTCATCAAAGAAGTGAGTCTTTCTCTATGCAGGAATGTAGTAACAGAAATGCCAGTTTACATTGCTTGTAGAAAGGCAATTTTTTCCAGTATTAAACAAGCAGATTATACGTAGTTAGTTGAAAGAGAAGCTAAAAAAAAATACACTTTTTTTAAAAAAAGTGAGTGACCTGGCAAGCCAGAACTGTTAAAAATCACTGTGCATTGTAAAACAAAATCTTCTGTGAAATTCTTACAGAGGAAGACCAAATAATTTTATTAAAATTTATGACTCAGCCATACCCCATACAGAAATACATATCTGTAGATCTATCAAGGCCAGCTAAAAATTTCTCATCAGTTACAGAGTTATCTGTAAGCACAAACCAATCCCATAGAATAAGATTTGTGCTCAAATTTGCACTAAAAATTTGGGAGGGGAGATGATTTCTTTCTACTGTTCTTGTCCATCAACCATCCTCCCTGCTGTAGCAACTCATTTGCTGCCATTCTCCAGTGGGCAAAACGTGCTGCCTTTTCTCATCCTTTCCACAAGCCCTTCCCCAAACACCAAAAGAATATATGTTTAAACTAACAAAATCATTGCATAGTCTGGACAAATCATAGCAACTGAAGCATGGAGTTTCTTAGGACAAAATTATTAACATGACGTGTTTACAAGTTGGAAAAAAAAAAAAACAAAACATGCAACCCTAACCTCAACTAAACCATGGCACCAAGTGCCACATCCAGTCTTTCCTTAAACACATCCAGAGATGGTGAATCCACCACCTCCCTGGGCAGACCATTCCAGTACTTTATTACCCTTTCTGTAAAAAACCTTTTCCTTATATCCAACCTATATTTCCCTTGGAGCAGCTTAAGACTGTGTCCTCCTGTTCTGTCAGTTGCTGCCTGGAGAAAGAGACCGACCCCCACCCTACCACAGCCACCTTTCAGGGAGTTGTAGAGAGTGATAAGGTCACCTATGAGATGTCATAATTCACACCATCACAATCAGAAGGCAGCTATTTCCTAATTACAATACATTATAAGCTGGTTTTGGTCTATCAGACTTTGCCACACAATGCTGTTAATATCTTAAAGCCAATCATCTAAAATCNCAAAATCATTGCATAGTCTGGACAAATCATAGCAACTGAAGCATGGAGTTTCTTAGGACAAAATTATTAACATGACGTGTTTACAAGTTGGAAAAAAAAAAAAACAAAACAAAACAAAACCCACAAATGCATGAGGGCATTTTTTGTATAAAGAAATTTCCTGCTACCAGGAAAAATTTTGCATTATTTACTTGACTTGCAAAAAAGACTTGTCAGGCAACTTGATTCCAAAAGTCTATTTTCTTGATCCTGATGTCATTACTAAAATTGGGATAGGACATGCCATAATTGCTGGCGCCAAAGAGTAGATTATATCACTCAGGAAGCATTATAAAATGCACAATCCAAGAGAGCAAGGAGAAAGCCCTCTATTTCTCATCAGTGCCTACAGATGAAAAAATGTCACTGTAACAATGTTGCTTTTGGAATAGTCTTCAACTATTTTCCCCTGACATCTTGTTATTTCATCCTGTGAAGTGGTCCCAGGAGAATCTGCAGTTTTGCCAAATGAAAGCTGCTTTTCAAGCAGTGCTTTTCAGCAAAACTCAGCCCAGGTACCTGAAGCACTGCCATGCTGACCGCACAGGGCAGTGGTAGTGATGTGCCCTCCCAGTTGGTACCGCTGCAGAGGTGTTGGATTTTACCACTTTCTGACCCAGAGATGGGGTCCCACATAGATGCACCATCCACCACCATGTTTAACCCATGATCTGGGATAAAATTCATGGACAGACTTTGGCTCCCAAGGAGAAATTTTAAGCAGAGTGGAGGGGGCGCCCAGGCAGCTGAAGGAAGGACAAACCATCAGGATATCCTTTGCTACATGTGTTTCTTTTGTGGGAATAAAGTGGGATAAGAGGATACAAAACCTGTTCTCTCACTGGATGAGTCATCCTGACTGAATCATTTTATCCCCTTCTGCGCTTACATTTCCCTACCTGCAGAATGGGAACTTTGTAAAGTGCCAAGAGTTCTGATCCTTAACAACAACCAAAACAAAACCAATAAAAAACTTTGTATTGCCTAAAATTAATACTGATTAATTTTAGTAGGAGTAGTTTTAATTTAGTAGTAGGAGTTTAGGAGTAGTAATAAGAGCAGTAGAAGCATCAGAAATACTGTTTTTAAAGGATGTATCAAAAGCAGATACAGTGAGAAAATAAAAAATTTAGCAAATTTACTGCTTATCCTCATAGAAAACATGTGAAGGAATAGGAAGAACAGAAGACTAGCTTATTTACTTGTTTTGGTATATGGGCTTTTCAAGATCCCCTTCATAAAAATGGAGTGGAAGAAGACATTAAACCAGGTATTTGTATGACATTTCCATCTGAAAGAGGGGAATAATGGAGAAAAAAAAAAAAAAAANAATTAATGCACCAGATGAAACATTACTGAGGTAAAAAGCAGAAAAACCTGCCAGTGGCTAAATATATGCTTAGAGTACCCTACTACTCAGCCCTGCCAGGACAGCACATAGGCAAGTGTCTCCTCCTGGGAATCTTGGAATTTTGCATTAAGGAATCCTCATCAGAACACATTTTCCCACAATATTCTTTTTTTAGCCATCCCAGCCATGGCTTTTTGCCCACAGAGGAGAACCTGCCCGTCCATGAGAAAAACATGCTATTAAAAAAGATAGCAGGTTTGTGTACTATTTTCCTCTTTGAAAAATTTTTGTG
>VXBB01025218.1:98180-113404 GCA_013399915.1 Illadopsis cleaveri
AAATTTACTGCTTATCCTCATAGAAAACATGTGAAGGAATAGGAAGAACAGAAGACTAGCTTATTTACTTGTTTTGGTATATGGGCTTTTCAAGATCCCCTTCATAAAAATGGAGTGGAAGAAGACATTAAACCAGGTATTTGTATGACATTTCCATCTGAAAGAGGGGAATAATGGAGAAAAAAAAAAAAAAAACAAACAAGGGAAAAAGAAAAAGACAATGAAACAAAATACCAGAAAACAAAAAAACACCCTTCACCAAATATTTATTATAAGAAATTTTATGAAAAAGGTTTAGAAAATAAAGAAGAAAATATTTTTCACTTCATGTGAGAAGATAATTAGATTTTTATAAAATGTGGTTTTGTTTTTGCCCCAAACATGCTGTACTTCTATAAGACACAGAAAACAATTTTGAATTCTCCCTGCAGACAGAATAAAATGGTTTGTTTGGTTTTGTTTGGTATTTGCTTGGGTTTGTTTTTTTTGGTTTTTTGTTNGGCAATGAAAACAGAAACTAATTTATATCTGACTTCTCTAATACATGAATGAAGTTCATGTTTTTGCTAATGAACTTCAATGTCAATATAAAAGTGCAATTTAGTAAGTGTAAATTATCAGAGTATTCATGGGTTTGTACAATTTCAGAAACAGCATGACTGAGAAATTAAATGTTTGATTAAAATAAAATAAATTCCTCAAGGAGTATTTGAAGTAGAGAGGGAAGGCAGAGAATTTTTGCTTCTATTTCAAATATTGAAGTTCCTACAATTCCCTGGCACCTGAGAAAGTGAAAGGAACAATTATGGGAATATCTGGATCTTTTAAATCTTCAAGAACTATTACATTATGCAGTAATGTTTGAGATTGTCTCTATATTCCATCCTTTATGGGAAGCTGGATTTAATTTATTTTCCAAGCACCTGCCATAAAAAAATATTGCACAAGACCTGATTCTGCAAAGCTAAATTTCAGGAAATGGTTATTTTAATTTACCATCAATGAATACAGTGTCTAAGGCTAATTTAACACCAAATGAACTAGAAAGTAACTCTGAAACCAGATGCTGGCTCTGAGCCACACAGAGATAGCAAGGTCAAAGAGGTTCAGAAGTCTGCTCTCAAAATCATTATCCACCAGGATTTTTATGGCAAAATCCTAGACAAGATTCACACACTTAAAAAAGAGAAGCAGCAGGCAAAAGGGGAATGGACTGGACATGCGTGGAGAAGGGAGAAGAAACAACAAAGGATCCTTACTCTGCAAGCTCATCTCTTTTAGGAAATATCCATCTGCAGCAAACAAAATTCTACTTATCAATACTTCTTATTAAAGATGTGCTAGTGAGCAAAAGTACATTCCAAGAGCTGATAGCCCTTAGATTTTCATCCCTAGATAAAACAACTGAACTGCAATTCCAATTAATATCACAATTTTAGTATTATTTTATTTCAGGGGTCTCTTCTGAGGATTTTTGAAAGTAATGGGAAAGTTCTTGAAAACTCCTCATTTTGTGACTGTGGGTTTCCAATTGCCAACAAGTATTTAAACTAAAATAAAATCATAATTTGAAGCAAAACTCCAAATTTTACCATGCTCAATACCTCAAATAGAAAAAAGGAAAAAAATGGAGAAGGCAGAGAGACCAGCTGGCCTATCTGAATGTTAAAAAAAGATACAGTGCTTTGCTTTCAGTTACAATGAATCATACAGAACTATTTCTAGTACCAGGAACCAATAAGAACGTAACTACTGGTTAGGAAATCAATCAGTTTTGGGTGGTGAAGCAAAACATTCTGAAGAGCTACTGGAAACTGAAAAATGCATGCTTCCCATCCATCTAATGATGCATACTATGTAATCACACATATGCCATACTAATGGCATGAATACAAAGCAATATTTTACTTTTGAAATAAATAATTGTTAGAAAGTTATAAATGCACAATATCAGTAACAAAGTCATATGGTCATCTTACTAACGTGGGGAGAAAGTGTGGGGGAGGGAAGTCTTTCTGTGGTGGAAAAGCTGTTTGGACAAGATGAAAAGCTGTGATGGCTTTACAAAATGTCATTTCCTAGTTATTCATATCCAGCCTTTTTCAAGAATGGATATACCAAGGAGAAAAAATACATTGCTTCACAGCTGTGAACATCCTGCTTGCCAAAAATGCAAATGTAATTACTATCTGTGAATCAAAGAAAAACTGTGGCACTGCTGATAAATATGAGTAAGGCCCAAAGCCTGGCATGTTCACCTCATCCCTGGAAGTCTTCAGGTCTGTGCTGGATGGGGCTGCCAGTAACCCGACCTAGCAAAGGAAAAGTGTCTTTGCCCATGGCAAGGAGGTTGCAGATAGATGGTCCTCACAACACAAATCATTCTGAGGTTCTGTGGCTTTCCAGAAATGCATATTTCTATAGATGAAATTCAGATTTATTGGGAAGGGTTCTCGGTGCATTTTTGTAACAGCAAGAACATCAGTTCCAAACTGACTGATACCAGGATCACTGTTGTAAGAAAAAAAAACCATTTTAATTGGCAATTGTGGTATTTGAGTCTATGAAGGCTGATGCCACCACTAGGGGTTCAAAATGGCTCCTAATGTTTTCCCAGCTCATGTCTCTGACCCTTAAAGATTGGAAAACAGCAATTAAGTCACTAATCATAGTGTTACCAAGCATAAAAAACAGTGCCTGTGCCAATATCAACTGAGTCACTTAATGTTTCCTCAAATGTCCTGGACTCTACATGGCACCGAACCTAAACAGTCATTTTGGCCATACTGAAACCTAGGCAAGCATAGATCTTCCCTTAACAGCATGGAGCTCAGAGCAGATGGCACTGAGGTGACTATCATGCCTTGACTAATGTCAAAAGGGACATTAAAACAAAAACAGAGATTAGCTTGGCCAGTGTTCACTAGAGGATAAATCAAAAAAATAAGCTTTTGCAGACGAGGCTGAAAAGGGCACAGCTTCAATATCACTGAGCCAGCCAGCATCATTTTCCAGCTCATTAAATGAAGGGCACCTGAACAGTTTGCTTGAGAACTGACACAGAATAGATTGAACTTTCGAAAAGTAAGTAATTATGCAATGGTAGGGCCTATCACTGATGATGAGCAAACTTAAACCAAGGGATTCCATTGGCTTTGACTCATGTGTTCTCTTCTCAGGCCTTTCAAAAATATTCTAACTTTTAAAAGCCCTCTTACACTGCATATATTTCCCCTTGAATACTGTAATTTTCCCCCCACACATACCCTGTGTCAATTACTCCTTGATTCTTGACAGATTTTCTCTATGTATGGGTAAAAATGAAAGATTATTATCATCAGGATTTCCTGCAATAACAGGTAACAGTGGTAACAGCCTAGTACACAGTTTTACTGTCTTTGGGCTCTAAATCACAGATTTCTTTCTATTGTAAAATATATTTTGAACTGTCAGCAACTTAAGGCAGATAAATCTATCAAATCAGGACTTTAATATACTAAAGAGAGGGAGAAAGTAAGAGTCTAGTCACCTCTTTGGTTATTGACTGTCTTCCAGAGCTAATAGAGTAGCTGTAGAAATGGGAACTGAACACTGAGCAGTAATACTGAAACTTTGGAGGTTTTGGGATATTTAGAGTGCAGGTTTTGGTGTATCATGAGCTGGATACAAGGAAACATTACATTTCAAATTTTTAAAGTCTGTTTTCTAAACCACAAAAAAGAACTGGGAATTATGAAAGAATATAAAGACAGAGCCAAAATGTTTGCTCTCCAATACACAAACCAAAGAACAGCCAGAGTGACTTGAGCAGAATGTGTTTTCCCTTATCACAGGAAAGGCACACATCTACTATCTCATTATCTTATTCATGCAGAGGTTTATCCTGCAGAACAAAGACAGAAAAGAAGTCAGAGAAACATCATTGTTATTCAATCTGGACAGAAACGAATCACAATAGTTCCTGACACACACCCAATTCGCCTTTCAGCTCTGTTCTGTTGACAGAACAGAATCAGGACTGGTTTGACTTTTTCAGAATCTCTGGAAAATTAAATTGTGAAGCAGTGGGTATTAAAGGGTAAATAAACCTAAAAAATTTTAGAAAAGGATGGAACAAGAGATAGAATATAAGACATGAATAAAAAGCTATCAAAACCCAATTGTCTGCTGCTGTAAATAAGCATTTAACTTAATTTATAGTGTAGATTTTTTTTTCCTATTTAAATGAACCGTTGTTGCCAAGTAAACAAGATTCCAGGATTGAGTAGAGTCTAGTTGAAACTATAGTACAATACAGCCTGTATTACAAGAATTCTTTCATGTCCAGGTGGTTCAATGACTGACAAGAAATAAAAATAATAGTAGGAAAAGAAATTATTTTAGTTTATATATTTCAATTTCAGAATTCAGTACTATTTTAAGACTAAAGTAATGTAAATTTGAGGATGACATAAAGAAAACCCTAAACTCATTTGGAAGCATTAACATCTCTGTAAATGTTCCCCTCAACCTGGCTGCCTACTTCAAATTAGTTTCAATCCATGCTTTACAGAGCCATGCTCAAATGGAAAGCTGTTTGTACACTTATAATTTTTTCCACATCACTGAAAATGGTTTGAAGGAAACTTGTGCTACAGTGAAAGTGAGTGGGAAAAGGGTCATCAGTCTCCAGCATCAGCAAAGGATTCCTTCAGGGTCTTAATTGCATTTACAGCAGGTAAGAACATATAGTGGGCTTTTCCTCCTTTCCACTACTGAACTTCTCAGGGTACCTCAGTGTGTTTGGTAGCCAAAATAGGTATGTAAGGAGCCCAAAAGAGACTAATATGGCCTCTACCACTAAAAAACATCTGCTGGTGAGTATAACCAGAATATCTACCAGCTGAGGTACTGATGTTACTGCTGTTCTTTCGTGATCTGACATTTTCATTTGTCATAGACAAATAATGTTCCATTTCACTCTTACTGGGTCTGTCAGAGGAAGCTTAAATAGAAGTCTCACACTCTTACTGGAAGTGCAGGCCTGCTGGCTTTTAAATGTTCATATTTACTTCATCATATTTCTCTCCACAAAATGGGGCTATACCTTCCAACATTTTTTTAATGCAGTTTCAGATTTAACAGAAGTAATTAAAAACTGCATACAGGAATTGGAAAAATCTATCCAGCATCTGTGAAACAGCACTTCATTCTATCACATGTCCTTCCCCCATATTTCCTTTTTCCTGTGTACACTTCAACACCAGCAGATAAAAGCATTATCACACCATCTTTACGCAAAGCATGCAAAGTAAATATACATATGAATCCCGAATAGGAAGTAAATACAGAAAAAAAAAATTCTTTTTTTTAAAAAAAGGTCCCAAACATCACTCAGCAAAACTTGAAAAAACTTTTTTTTTAGATCACACAGGAAAAAATTAACAGCACAGGTTTGCACAAATGTCTAAACTGGAAGGTCAGGCTCCCCAGAAGTGCCTGGGGAGAAGGCTCAGAGGAAATCTGGGAGCACTTGTCTGTATTAGGATGTCATTTCTGATTTTATGGAAAGCCCTCTGGACATATACAAATTCCTGTGTTGACGATGCAAGCATAGGTGAAAGGATTGTCTGAAAATGGTAAGATTTTAAAAACAACAGATCTTTTCCTCACCTTTTAATTTGTGATATTTACAGTATTTATAATCATTAAATCTTTAATTTTTAAATGAGACCTGACAATGTAGTGCCAGTATTAGACTAGTGTATATAAAAATTCCTCAAGCTATACCAAGGGAGAACACAATAAAAGATTGATGAAAGAAAGATTTTAATGAAAGAAAAATATTTGACTGGAACAGAAGTTAGAATCTGGAAAAGAAAAAAGTTATTTATGCATCGAGTTTAATTCAGACACCTCTTAGGATGGCATGCAATGAAATCAGCAGGACTAAAGACTAGAGGTTTAAGGACCAAGAGGTTCGATTATGGAAATGTGATGCACTTCACTTGGTCTCATAGAACATGAGAAGTGCAGGCTTTATCACACTGTTTTCTCACACTAAATATGAAGATATACAATTTGTGTGAGGTAAATAAAATTTTTTATTCACTGGACACACCTGGAAAATGCACAGATACAAGCAAGGAAACTGTAAGTTATACCGTATAATATAGATGATATATTTTAAGTATATATGCACATTTTCACAAAAAGACTTTTGACCAACTTTAGGGACATCACACATCTAAAGTGCAAATATACTAAAAGGATTAAACTGATACAAACATAACTGTACTCACAATACAGCAATAAAAGTGTCAGACAATGCAGATGTTGAACTAGGAAGGATGGAAGTTGCAGTAATGCAATTGCTCAGTTTCAGATATAGAAATACCTGTTTTCTATCTGGAAGTTTTGAAGGCTAAAATTGAAACCAATATTTTTTTCACTAAGTGAAGTTAACAACATGAAAAGAACAGTTTTCTGGCAGTCTTGCAAAGGTAAATTTTAATGGCATTCAAATGGCAAAGGCTATTTCTAACTCAGCTGGAAAGGAGGCTGGGAGTGCAAATGGGAGGAAGCAAAGGTAAACTAGTTACAGTGTCAGAACCCAATAATAAGGCATATGTAGAGGGCTAGGACAAGAGAAAGATACATGTTGGTTAAGCCAAGGAAAGGCCACACATCAAATGAAAGCACAGCTCACAAGCTTAAAACTGCTAAATGTGGAAACATCTGAGACAATAAAGATGATTATGAATATAAAGCTCTGAGAAGAAGATGATCTTACATAACTGATCTGGTGTAGGGGATGTGCCAGGGCAGCAGCACCCAAGGAGCTTTCACAGTGACTGGCTGTTCACCTCTCTATATGCACCTCTTGTAAAGTATTTCCTAAATTTTTCCCAAATTGTAATCTGCCCTGATGTGTGTGAGGGAGCATGCTGGCAGCAGCTGTGAGATGTAGTGGAATCAGTCACTGGGGATCCACAATCAACCTGTCAGAGGGTGAACTGGCCCTGTTACAGCACCATCCCTCCAGCTCCCAGAGCAGGACAGCAAGTGGCCAACATGCAACTCTTTGCCATGCATTGTCTTGTCCTGTAGGAATACAGCATTTGTGGCTATAAATGTATATATTTGTGGCTTTTTTCTGAAATTTTTTGTGGGTACACATTATAGAGAGATTTTTTCAGTAGGGTATTATATAAGTGCATACGGGAAGTTCTTCAAAATTTAGATAACTAACTAACTAACATAATTACCCAAAAAATTGAAATTAAAAAAAAAACAACAAAAAACCAACCAACCAACCAACCAGANAAAAAGTGCTGTTATAAAACTGGCAAATGAAAAAGAGAAGCAACAAATTTAAATCATGAGTTCTTTGTGCCTCTCAAATCCTTGAAAATGAGGCCAGATGAACAAATCTGTTTCTGCAATTTAGCTTCTGAAACTGTTCTTTTTATACAATATAGATCTGAAAGGCTTTCATGATTTTTGATGAAAGAAAAAATATTTAAAAGGTCATATAATATCATATTATGCACCTAAGTCATGAATGCCCCCATCTTCACAGTATCAGCAATGGTACCAAATAAAGAAGTGCAGAAATCTACTTCTAGTTGTGTAATGTGAGCTAAGAAAAATGCTCCAGTGCATATTAGTCTGGATTAGAAACCACCGTAGCTGAAATCTGATGGGAATCACCATAATGAGATTAAGTCATTAGTGCTGTCATTGGAGTGATGACATCACTGCTTAGTGATTTCATGGCTGTGAATTGACCTCACTTTGAGTGCAAGGTTCTTCCAATATTATATTTACCTAAGTAATTGGTTTATTCTTGCTGTTGTGTTCTAATACTCCCTATTCCATACTGAACTTCCTTTATTTTATGTGAATACTCCCCTTATACTATAAGATAATAGTAAAACTGCTAAATACTAAAGCATGTATTCAGCACAAGCTAAGTTAGTTGCATCAGAAAGAATTAATCTGGCTATAAATGTACGCTGCAGGTGTCCACATACAAGTTTGATTTCATGTATATGTATTGCTTTATGTTGAGTGGTGCTTAGGCTGATAAAATCAGTGACATCAAGAGTACCTCTACTTCTGAGGCAGACATCTAAAATATGTCACAGACATGTCATGCCCTGTCCCCACCAGGTTACTAGATCAGGTAGAATAAATATCTGCCTAGATGAGCTGAATCCCCCCTGTTATGCCTTACACTGCAATTGTGCTTCTCAGAGTACAAGGTAGGAAGAAAGATAGCCCCTGAATGAGAAATTAAATAGAAAAAACTGGTTCAGACATGGTGTAATGGAAGGCAAGGGAGAAGATTTCCATCACAGTATCTCAACATTGATCCAGGTTGGGACTACCTTCTATCCTCACTTGAACCAGCTGTAAATTGGCTTTTGGTCATTCAAGCTGAGCTGTCAAGTGAAATCTCCATGAAACTTGCTGTCCTCTCCCTTATTTTACACTAGAGACAGAGGCCAAAGTGCCACATCTTCACTGAGCCTCGTGGTTGTTAGGTTTGAACAGAGCTTTGGCCACAAGATGGTATCATACCAGATGTGCTCAGGGAGGTGTGAGAAGTGTGCTGTAAAGACAAGATTATATTTTCAGGAAAACTGAAAGTGGATTGTTAATATACTCAAGTGAGTGGCAGAGGACTAAAATGTGGGGTTGTGTGTGGTGGAGAAAGAATTTTACATGAGTTTATCTAGATGTAGCTTAAAAGTATCTCTGAGGAAGTGCCTTTTTTTTGCTGGAATCACATTTGCAATTTGTTCTCTTTGGCATGGTTTGCAATGTTTGTTTGTTTAAATAAAACACACTTGTTATTTCAAGACAGGAGTTCTTATCACATTAATGTTAAAGTAACTGGATTTTATGTTGGCAAGTCTAATACTTCTGCTCTACAAAAACACAGAGATGGGAACATGCCAAAAAAATGACTAAAAAACCCCAGTAAAAATTACTTAAAACCACTAGCTCAACTTGAAATGGCAGTCAAAAAAAGCTAACAGCATACTGGGCATCAACAAAGTTGCTGAGAAAAAAAGAAGTTATAATTTGACCACTGTATGAGAACTTTGGTGTGCTCACATCTTGGGTAATGCCTGTCCTCTGGTCTTTGTATTTCAAGGATATAAAGTGGTCTTTGAGAAAATACAGTGAATGGGAGCTAAACGATCAAGGGATTGGTCAGTAGCCTGTTAAGGAAAATATAAGAAGGCTACAACTTTTCCATTTCTACCAGAAAAGGCTGAGGAGGTTATAAATGAATATTACAGAATCATGAAGCTATTGAATAAGTGAATGCATACCCTTTCATTAAATGCTGCAATGACAGAACTCATTTTAAAGCCCAGCAAAGAAAATGGCTTTCCTACATAGGCAGAAAGGTTGTCAGAAGGCTGTAGGGGAAGACAGTTTATTGCCAAATTAAGAAAAGAGATTAGGCAAAACCATAGGCAAACAGGTACATAGATGATCTGCAAAAGAGAAGGCCAAGGTAAACGCTGTAGCATTCCTAATACAACACCAGTAAATGCTGGGCAACATGATGGACTGCAGAAACTGGACAAGGACTCGGGTATTCCTGTTGCTACAGGTGATGACAGAATACTAGGTTAGTTAAATTATTGGCCAGGCCCATTAGGACATGTCTTATTCTGTTAGAAAATAGACTACTTGATCATTTCAAAATCCATCACTACATTGTTGACAAAACTGCATTTCTTCACTTTCATTTTTGCAAAAATAATACTTTTTAATATCACACTCTAGAAAATAGTGCCATGCTGACTGTACAGATTTCCTCATTAGCACTGAACAATAAATAATAGCATATATACCACCTTGAATTTGTATGGTTGTCTTGATTTAAGGCCCATACTGCTTACAAAAACCTATTTTTCTTAATGAAGTCACCTTTGAAGTCCATCAAAGTCAGACTTCGTGTAGGAAAGGCCATCTATAGCTTGTAGGCTTTCCTCAACATTCAGAAATCCCACAATTTTACATATGATGCTTGTACTTCGATCCCTGCCTATGAGTTTGGATGGTGTGCAGCTTGCATTGAACTTTCCCAGTGCACTCACCCTATTCAATACCTTCAACTAGTAAAAGTGCAATTGGATATTATGTGAGGCCCCAACCCTCTTTTGTTTAAGAGCAGTTTTGTAAGATATGGCAACAAGGGACAAGTAATATCACCAACAATGCCTTAAACAGACAATCATAATACTGGAGAGGAAAAGAAATTCACCCAACACAGAAATAAAAAACCTTAACCCTTTAGCAACCAAGTGACATGAATGTTGTTAATACTGTTCACAGTTACATTTATCTATGTTTATATTCTCTGCCTGGTAGACAATGATTCCTTCAAGGAATACCCTGGTTTTGGTGTTGATCTCACCAGCACATGGATTCCCATCCTGGAAGTCAGCAGCTAACTTTAAATATAGGTCTGCTAATAATAACCTAGAGGTGTATGACTCATTCAGTGTCATTTATTAAATATATTCATCATCTTTGTAATGGCAATAGGCTTGCCATCACCAAGGGATTAACCAAGGAACTGAATTGTTTTGGGATGGCCAATTCCTAAGCAGTGTCATGTGTATTCCTCCTGTCAGACAGGGCTACCAAAAGTCTAGGTCACACTTATCACAGAGTTCTACTTCACAGTATCTTTAAGTCAGGAAACAAGTGCAGCTACCTGAGATCAGCATGGCTGAATGTCAGGTCATTTGTTTGTTCTGGCTCTTCTGCCCCAGAAACAATGCTATTCATGGATGTCAAGCCACAGGAATTTTACTGTCTCCATTCAGTAAAATTTTATTTAGCATCCCTCTTGTGATCCACATATAAGGGGTCAGAGAAAGTCCATACAAGAGATCGGTTTGTCCCACTTATCTATAAATATGTCACAGACTGAGAAATCCATATTTGACAACATCTTTCAGTAATTTCCAATATACTGAACATGCAGACAAGCAATATCACCCACTTCTAGAGCTAAGTAAGAACAGATGCATTGTTTTACATAATATCACAGACTGAATTGTTGAAGACCTCTGCTCTCTGGGTCACTAGACAGGCTGTGCCCTTTTCAGATCAATCAACCCTAAGTTCCAAAACCCAGAGAAGCCCAAAGTGGCCAATGTTACAAAAACTAAATAAAACCCAGTAATGTCAACTCACAAAGTAAACAGGTAACTATGTCTAGTCACATCATGCAGAAAGAATTGTTGAAAAATCTGACCATACTCCAGAGGCTTACAGCTCATTTGGCTAGTTACATGTACAATGAAAAACAAAGGCAGTTCCAAAATATCATCAGCTGCACCATTTCCAGCCAGTAGGTTCTGTCCAACAACTGAGGCTGCTTGCTTGACTTGCCATCATTTAAGCTCATTTAAGCTTCCAAAATTTTAATTCAGTTCTTCCAAACAGATGGGTTTTTATACATTCAAACTTTTCCTTCATTACAAAAGGAAAAAACCAACAGAAATATGACATTTTAAGTGGAACACTACTGCTTTACTGTTCAAAGGCAAATAGTCAAGAAAACGTAATCATATTCTCATTTGCCTGTCTCAGCCAAAGTTTCACTTACTGTGATTTCCTTACTTCCTTGTTATTTCTTCTCTGGAAAAAAAAGACACATCAACTGCCTTAATTGAATAGTCTGCACAATCATTTATCCTTTCTAGATTATTCTCCAGAAGATTTATGATATAAAGCCATACTTCACAATCACACCTTGAACTAGGGAATGAGCGGGAGAACTGAGCAGCATTAATGCAACAGGTAATAACGCTTATATAAGTCACTTTCTTGCTCTGTATAAATACCAACCATCTGCTTTTACTTCAGTCACCATAACATCAGGACAAATTTTCCAAGGCACATTGGAAAGAGAAGGTTTGCCTACAGACCCTACTTCACACTAAACAGCAGCCATCCTCAACCCAAGCACCTTCAAAGGGGAGGAATAAGCACAGCCTGGGCTCACCTGCATCTGCTCAAAGTCAGCTGGGGTACCCATAACAGCACCACCAGTGGAGATACCCTTTGATTGCTTCCTAATATTGATACTGAAAAGAGTATCATGCTTTTACCACACATATGCTTTTACACTGAACTGACTGTATCTTTTGGACAAAGAAGGAGTCTGATTTCAGGGCACCAAGAGCAGAGGTTTCTCTGTCTTATCTTTACATCTCTTCTGTACTTTCAATGGCCTCTGTGTGTTGGGAGCCTGGTTTCTGATCTTCATAGGAACTTTATCCACATGAGAAATGAAATGGTAGATGAAATCCTGGGATCATTTTTTCTCAAACCCTTGCAAGAGAGGTATCCATACTTTAAAACATTCCTGTCACTCAGGTCCCTGTGTTCTTCAGGTTCATCTTCTCCTTCCTCCGAGGCACTCCTGCTCTTACATAGATTGGGATCACTATATCAAAAGATTCAGAAAGGAGAATTATGCTCTTCCTGTCTTCTGGCCTGAATACCTACCAGTGCTTCTGATTTAACCAGGATTTAATTTGCCCTTAAGCATTAATATTGTGGCAAGACTATAGTGCTGCTATTCTCTCTTAGAGAACTGCAGGAAGGTGCTGATCCACGGGCACATATCCACAGATTCAAGCAATAATGCACACAAAGTGAAGCCAAGCAGACAGCTTGGAAACTGGTCCTGCTCAGGCCCACCTTGAAGGTTGCTGACTGGGCAGTGAGGTGGGGTGGGCTGGCCCCAGGTGCCACCTTCCCGGAGGCAGCCAGGAGCTGAGCTCGGTGTGGGCAGCCAGCAGCTCCCTCCCTTTCTCTTTTATCTCTGCACTCCGTTTTCCCTCTGGTTGGGACAGGGCCTGCCTGGCTCTGCTCCACACCGCCAGAGAACAGCATGTACCCTCTCCAGCAGCCTTCGAGTGTCTCCCTGAGAGCCACCTCCGAACTCAGGTCGTGTTCCCAAACAGCAGGGTAGCAGAGGACTCCCAGTTTACAACCAGCAGAACAGGTATTCTCAGATATCAGATTAGCAGCGCTAGAACTAAAGGCAACAGCAACAAAAGGGAGGCAGGAAGGTATTTTAGACAGAATACTTGGTGTTCAAATTAGCCTGAAACTATCAGGTACAAAGACTTTTTCTTTTAAACTACTTTTTTTTTTTTTTCTGTGAGAATTAATGGAGGTAAGTCAACAACCAAAAAAAAAGAAAAAAAAAAAAAGCAGACTTAATCAGAGACTGATTTATTTGCACAGTTGTACGTAATAGCTAAGGTATGTATGTTTTAGCTCACTTCCTTGGAGACACCCTGCAGAGTGTAGCACATTAGCAATATTTAGTTTACCAACATGGTATTGCATTTTAATAAGGACATAGAGACACTACTTAACTGCATTTGTTTCAGCAAAACTCTGCCTTAGCACTTCCTGAGAACAACTAGCACTACTCTTCAGATTGAGTAGTGTACTTGTCTAATTTTCTTTTATTACAAAATGGTTTCAGTAAAAGATAACTGGAAGAAATTACTAACCGCTTCAACGGTAATACTGATATGGCTTTAATTCAGAGCCAAAACTATTTGAAACATAAAGGTTTTATAAGGCTAATAATGCAATTAACTGGATGTCTTTCCTCACAAAGAACTGTATTTAGTTACTAGTCTACCTGCCAGTAACACATTAGCAATTTATATAATAAAAAAGCTATATTTTAAAATACATCTTTTATACCTGTAAAATATAGATCTGAACAATTAGTCTCTTATGTGTTTATTAAAATTATGGTGGTTTTGTTAAGAGAGAAGAACAAAATGTAGGACACATTAAAACAGTAAGTGGAATTTATTTCTCATACTTAATAGAAAGATGTCCTGTCAGTGCCTATAAAGTTTTAAAGAGCATAAAGTGAAGCTTAAAAAGCATAATGAAAAAAAAAATTTAAAAAAGCTTTGCTGATTAATAACTGAAAAAACTCTGCAAGAAAATCAGACAGATTACTATCACAGACTACTTCTACTCCTCTAAGCCTCAGAGAGCAGGGGAAACACATGAAGCATAACACAGCACAGTCTTACACATCCTGCAACAAAGTCTGCTGCTTCCCAGGACACATCTCTACCAGTCAGTCTATTTATGTAGCAAAACTACATATAAGCATCCCAAAATAGCTCGCATAAACTGTAACTTCATTTTGCTCTCCAGCCTCCAGAAATGCAAGCTTTTTGTTTTTATTTCTCTTACTGAAATAAGTCTACTGAAGATTTTCAGAAGGCATCTCTAACTGTAAGGATTGAACCTGACTGCTGAGTGGGTAAAATCTATGTAATGTGTTACAAAAAGTAGGAAAAGGGTTCTCTTTTTAAAAATTATATACACTGTATTTTACAACAAAAAGCTACATAATTTTGCTTCTTACTAATAACTGTGCAACTCAACAGCTGAACATCTTCAATAACCATGCAAAATCTATCAAATCAAAATTAATGCCTGTGACTTTCTTGGGACATATCTCTG
This sequence comes from Illadopsis cleaveri, assembly GCA_013399915.1. Lineage (NCBI taxonomy): Eukaryota > Metazoa > Chordata > Aves > Passeriformes > Timaliidae > Illadopsis > Illadopsis cleaveri. The sequence continues at coordinate 112,716 of VXBB01025218.1, forward strand.
TGTCACAATAGGAAGGACAGCCTGAAAGAAACAAACGAGCCACATTACCACATTGCGTCGGCAGTCCTTAAGGAGCTGGTAGATCGGGATCTTGGCTTCATAACAATGCTCATTTTGAAAAATTCCTCCAGTTTTGCTAGCAGTCAGACATCAGTTGTCTTTAAAAGGCTCATTCTCAGAGTACTCCATTTCAAAGCGTTTTTTTTGTATCCTCTGCTTTTTAACACCCTCCAAATCCGTCTCCTGTAAAAATCCAGGCTGTGGAGGAAGAATTCTAACGTGCTGCAACTCCTTCCTTTTTCATGCTGAGTTTACTCTAGCACTGTGCTGTTCGGAAATGACAGTGCTTTTCTCTTCTGTCTTGTATTGCCCTGGGAGGAACTAGTCTATTTTGAACCTATTCTCCCTTCAGGTCACATGAGAATGAAGGCAGCTGAAAAGAGTCCCTATCTCTTTCTTGCAGTTTGATAACAACAGGTTTAAAGGTCAATAACATTAAATAAAATAAAAAAAAAAAGAAAAAAAAAAAAGAAGAAACAATACTTCTGGCTAATAAACGAAAGGAAAGGATGAACGTAAGTTACAGTAACATTTCTGAGTTTGCAGAGAAATTCCACTTACAGACAGGGTAGATAAATTAGTCTCTGTGGAGTAAAGAAAGGAACAAAGATTTTTTTCATTTCAAATCA
>VXBB01025218.1:125844-165471 GCA_013399915.1 Illadopsis cleaveri
ATGAAAAATGAACCAAAGCACCTGCAGCTTTTTTAACCAAGTTTGTATTTGAATAAACAAATAGAGACCCTCTTCACATCTCACTGTATTTTTTCATGTGTACCATTGTCACTTCTCTCTCTCTATATATAAAAGTTAGAAATGCAGCTATACTGGACTATCTATAGTCAAATATTATCCATTTGAATTTTGTGCCAAATGATTCCATAAATCTCTTGCAGTCTATATATTTCCTTGGTTTTAATCAACTTGGATTATTCATCCTGATATGTCACTTTCCTGACAATCATCTCTGCAAGATAGGTTCAGTTCCATTAACTTCACTTCCTATGGCTCTTGGAAAATATCCCTGTAAATTTATTGGTATACGTAGCAAGAAGCTGAACTACCTCAGAATTTTTCTTCCTGACCACTATTTTATAGTTTTTTACTATTTTATATATAAAAAATTCTCACCAAACATGCAAATCTCAAAGTTGAACCAAACGAAACAGACGTCAAAGAGCCAATCCTGAAATTATTTTTCCTGTACTTTTGTATAACATACCAGTGAACCCTAACTACAATGTGCTACAGAGCATTCTTCATGAATTTGAGTGAATATCAAATTACAGGTAAAATGTATGTTTGTTTCTATAGTGCATGTGCCTTCTGTTTAATAAGTTCAGGATTATTCAACATTGATCAACAACTTAGAGTTTCACTGTGCTGTCTATTAAAACTAGGCCTCTAAAATATTTTATTTTTGAGGAGAAAAAAATGCAAGTTTTGTTTTGAACTAAAAATGGAAAAGAATGACAACAAAAACTCCTGACTTCTTTATCAGCAAACACTAACTCTGTACTATTTCAAAATGATTGAAGATTAAATGCAAAATTTCAAGGTGATGTTTTACACAAACTAAATTTTACAGCATTGACTAACTCACTTTACAGCAGTTCTAAGAGGGAGGAGCTGAAGCACTACTGGTTTACTGTCTGTTACTCCAAAGTGTGCAGACCTATGGACACATGTGGAGCAGGAATGTTGTTTTGGTCCTGTGAGCTGATATTCTAGGAAATTTCAGTGCCTGGAGGCCACTTGGGTGGCCTGGATAGTACAGCAAGTAAGTTTGTAAATTAAATTTCCAGCAGCATTTCTTAAATGATATTTCCTTTATTATAAAATTCTTTAGAGATCCTTTGAGTTTTTGAAATATTTTTTGTGACATTTAATTGATAGAGGTATCAACAGGTACCTTGCAAATTCTGAATATTTGCCAACAAGAATCACAAACAATTTTTTTCATAGTGATAATAAATTCACCATGGTAGAGTAGGTTCCAAAAATAAATTAAATAAATGCCTCTGAAATTACAATGGCTGTGAGAGATACAGAACTGATTAAAAATTATGTAAATTTTATGAATATGGTTTGAGGCTGGAAACAGGAAGTTTCTGTGTGCTAGCACCACTGGCCTCCCATGTTTGCCTATGCTAGGAGTTTGCCATAAAATTTTGCCTTGAAAACAGTAATGAAGATTTTATGTGACTCTATAGGACATCTGCATCCAGGTTCTACCAGTTACTGGCAGCCTGGGATGGCTCTGACCTATGCCTGGCCATTACACATATTACTGGTTGTTTATTAGACAAATACCTACAATCAGTTAATTTATATTTCTGGAAGGGGAACCCATATCACGTTCTCTAGACCTCAGTAAGGTGTAACCATGAAGGTAACTCACCAGGGCAGATTGTCACCTCCAGGAACTCCCGTTTCTAAGGAGCTCCAAATATTGCTTTGCTATAGATGGACATTACAGATCAAAAGGCTCTAAGCAGCTAGGAAACAATCAGCCCTTCAATATAGAGAAATTAAAAAATGGAGCTGCAGCAGTGTGATGTAGTTTTTGCTGGTGGTCTTGCTGTCATACCCTGTCTCTTTCATTGAATATTATTTCCCCCTTAATAGTTCTTTTCTCCTTTCCACTCTTTGCTCTATAGTTTCCTGTCATGTTGCCAAATAAAACCTGTATATCAAATCTATAGAAGTTAATTCTGTGGCTTCTCTGAATTTTCTGTGGTTAACCATTTCTTAAGTTGCAACTCTGAGTTCACACGTATTACAATGCTATGGTAAAACATGACCTTTGCAGATGAAAAATAATATCAGATGTTTCAAATTTTAACTTAAAGTTGTGCTGACAAAGCCCAAGGAAATCACCAGATTATTAGAAATACAGAAAATAAAGACAATTTCTCTATATTCTTGTTATGTATGAAAAGATTTTTTTTTACAGGTATCATATCAATCACATGTTAATCTACCTGTAAATGAAATAATTTCATTTCTGTAAATGAAATAATTGTGTGAGTTCATATTCTTAGTGACACAAAAAACCGAAAGAAGGTAGCTACAGCAGGCAATTTGTTAGCCAGAAATAAATTCCCAAAACATGGCAGAAAACCTGCAATGACTTCAATTAATCAATAGGGTAGCAACTATTATTAAAAAACAAACATTTAGGTTATACATAAAAATACTAAATACAGATGAACTAAAGATGAAAAAAATACTGAAGTAAGAGAATCCCATTCCTTTGGGATGTAGAACCACAATGTATTTCTAACATTACATTCATACTTAACCTTTCTAGAAGACACAGTATAAATGCAAAAAATAATGCTGCTGCCCAAAGTTAGGATAAGCACTGTATGATTTCAAGTACAGATGCCCAAGAACACTTTATGGTGTAGTTACAACAAAGAGTTTTACATTGTTTTACATTACCATAACTTGTAAAGCAGCTATTTTGAAGTGACTTTGTAAACTTAAAGACCTGGCATGAACAAGCTCATGTCTTACTGAAACAATATGTACTTGGAAGCAGTTTTATCCTTTTATAGTAACAGATTGCATGACATTTAATGGTGAATTAAATGTTCCAGGATTAAATAAATATATTGCACCAAAAGGAAATGCTATCTAAACAATTTAAAAGCATTATGTGACAAAATATTTACACTAAATTGTTAATATAATACATCTATTTATCAAAGTTAAGAACCTGGTGAACTACAGATCAATTAGATAGTTCTACACTGCAATAAACCATTTTCACCTCATCCTCTGAACTGCTTTTTATCCTTCTTCATTTAAACTTACATTAGCTACTGTAAACCATAATCAGAACAACATATTAATTCAAAACAAATGGTTCAAATTATAAAATATCTTCTTGGCCAAAGACCAATTGTTTCTTTGAAAGGGTGAAGAAAATACAAATCCAGCAAATCTTTCTCTTAGTGGAAAGAGCAAGCACAGCTTTTCCAGGACTGTCTGCTCCTTTCCCAACTTCCTAAAACAGTTGCATTTAGACAGCTGGGAAATCTGCATCGTGAAAGAATGTCAGTGAGGAAGAAGCTGGTGAGTTTTGCATGACAACCTTAGTCTGGGTGAATTCCTTATACTGATGCCTAATGGCTCTCTACTTTGAATCCCTGAAGAAAAAGCAAGGCATCACAATGACCACTCTGGGTCACATATCCACTCTGTGCAGTGAAAACTAGAATTTTTGATAACTAAATTTTTTGGGCTGAGGATGTCAAAGTCACGTTATTCTGCCTTGCAGAAAGGAAATATTTCCAATCTCACAGACTAAGTATTTTCCTTAAAGTTTATAGAGTCCAGGTTTTAGATGAAAAGCTCAACTGCATCTTAAGAAAGCTCCTGCGTTTTCTGGTTTTGATAAACCCTTTAAAATTTAGTTGCTTGAGAACAAAGGAAAAAAGAAAGTCTTTTAGAAAAACCTCTTGTGATTCTCCAAGATATAACTAAAAACAGTTGGAGTTGGCTGTACAGTAATATGTGCAAGCAGAAAACAATATAGTCCTGTAGAAAACTGTGATCAATCAATGCAGTAGAAAGGCTACCAACCCTTCTTAGTTTGAATGCTACTGTGGACCACCTGAGCCCTGACGCAAGGACCTTTCCAGAAGAGCATTTTGGCCCCTCATATTACATTCCAGGGAGCAGGAGAGATTAGTGTTACTGACACGGCCCTGTCACAGAATCACAGAATTGACTAGATTGGAAGAGACCTTGGAGATCATCAAGCCCAGCCTATGACCTAAAACCACCTTGTCAACTAAACCATGGCACCAAGTGCCACATCCAGTCTTTTTCTAAACACCTCCAGGGATGGTGACTCCACCACCTCCCCGGGCAGACCATTCCAATGCCTCTCAACCACACTTTCTGTAAAGAATTTTTTTTCTAGTGTCTAGCCTAAAATTCCCCTGGCACAGCTTAAGACTGTCCTCTGTCCTGTTTTTGGCTGCCTGGGAGAGGAGCCTGACCCCCACCCAGCTACAGCTTCCTTGCCATGTCATGCCATCTAGTCACAGTTTACCAGCTGACAAGATTTCTGGCTTGTTTATTCACTCTGCAGATTCAACCACGGAAACATCAGGGCCCTCACGTGGTATTCATTAAAATCAGAGCAGCTAGCAATTTTTTGTTAGCATCAAGCTACCTAAGAAAGAGGTTTTACATCAGATTTTTAGAAAAATATACAGTTTGTGACTTTCAACATTTATAAGGCAGTCATATTATTGTGTGATTGTTTAACACGTCACTACCTATATTACCATTAGATGTTTAACAGACACTACCCATATTACTACATATTTATATTTAAATATTACTTGAATTTTTAGGTTAAAATATGGTGCATTTAAAAATCCAGACTTAAAATTATGTGCAGTATAAATACAACTTTATATTTTAATTGTAGTCTAATAGGAGTAGTCAAGAATGAAGAACTGTGATAGGAAAACTTAAAGCTTTTGTGTATTACAGATATATCTATCTTTGTATGTGAGGATAAAATTTCATCAGTATCACAAAACAGACTTTTAATGACATAACACTACATTTTGGTATTGGCCACATCTAAAAATTAATATACCACCTGTGTTAAATAATTCTTACTTGTAAAAACTAAACTCTATTTTGGCATTAATGTGTGGTTGTATTTGTACTGTAAAACCACTCTGTCTAGAATTCCTTTTGTCTCCTATGATGCCAGCAGAGTTTATTGTAAAACAGAGCCACATGTATTTTTATGCCAAAATGAGATAAGCCTCAAATATGTCACGTCCCATGTTCCAATTTACACTTTATTGTGTCGTGTGGGAGAGAGTTTAAATGAAGACTGTGGCCAAGAGGAGACATAGAACAAACACCACTTGCCACTTACACGCTCATTAGGACTGCATGACTACCTCATTGAGGGAATCATCTGGATGCTAGGATCAATGTCAAGAAACTACATTCCCTTTTCATCTTTTCTCTCCTTTTTCTTCCTCTTTTTTCTCTCCTCTATTTGAAACACAAACATTTCTTCACAAATCAACATCTTCTTTCAGAAGGTTTACAAGATTAACCACATATGCTAGACTAGTGTAAATTTCTTCCTGATTCTCAGGTGCCAATGGCACTTCTGAGGAGCCCATCACTTCTAGATACTGTGTGCCAAGCTCATTGGAATGTTTTTCATATAAGATCCTTAAAAGAAATTTCATTTTCTCTTTTGCCACCAGTAGAAACTTAACTCGGTAGATTTTACTTCCACTGTTTAAGAGGCATAATCCAGTTTATTAATTATCAATTTTCTGCCTGGTTCAATGGTGTTGAAATGCTTGACTTGCCCTCTAGTGCATGATATAAACCAGATGAACTCTGTTGCTTAAAATAACCGGTTTCTCTGAGTTTCCAGTTTAATGTTTGCATGACCATATTTACATTTCTTTTTTATGTCATGAGGAAGAGCAAGAAGTAAAGAAAAATTATGCAACTGGGTGGTTACCTGGAAGTTTAAGTACATTTCACATACTTAGGAAAACCAAGTAAATTGAGGAATGCATCCACACCAATCAGTACATAAGAAGTAAGGTAAAAAAATGGATCTGTTTCATAGTGCCACAATATGGTTTTGCCTTCCACCAGAGCTGTCTGAGCAGCAGATTCTGCTCCATCTGCAGTGATCACTTCCCTGCAGCTGCCAGTAGAGTTGGATTTACAGGGTAACTCACACCATCTGTCAAAGTAATGCATATGTAACTTCTGCTGGACTTATAAATTTATTTGTTTGTTATATTTGTCCCTTTGCTTCATCTACATCTGTTATAACAAAAAAAAAAAAAAGTGAAACCCCTCATCCTCCACCTGAAGACAAATATATCCCCTTTAAATAGGTTGGGGTTTTTCCCATTTCAGGTTTCTTTATTAGCTAAACAACTTTAGCTAGTGTTAACAAGAGTTTATCTGATCCCGGTGTTTGTTCAACTGTATCATTTACTTTTACAACTGCAAAAGAAATTTGTACCAAAGCCTGTGAAAACTAAGTCTCTGAAGAGCCAAGTATTGACTGGAAATGATGCAAAGGTAAAACAAATAAAGGAAAACCAAGTTCATGTGGACAAACAATAAAATAAGTGCTGTGTATTCACCTTCTTCCTGGAAAAGTTCTGATAGTTTGTACACTTCAGTGTAGGATACACCCACACACATATGTTTGTATGTGTGCAGACTGTTTATTACCACACATGTATATAATGATCAAGTGTTGGGGTATGTTGATGGGAAACATCTGTCTCCTCCTACTGCTAAAACCCCCCATTTCTTCAGCTGCATGCATTATGACATATTTCCTGAAGTACCTCCTAGCCTTCTACAAAGTCAGAAATCCTGAAGAAAAGATACTATATAAAAAAAGAAAACCTGAATAACATTTTATATTTCCTTATCTTAGAATAAAAATGTTCTTCCCATAGAAGATTATGTAAAACTATTTTCTACAAGGTTGGGTTGCTTTTTTCTTTTAAAAATGCAAAATTTCTAGTGAGATTGAAAATCTACCTACTGAAACGATCCTTGTTGCCTTTACACAATATCTTTGTAAACTTCTCTGAGAAAAGAATGAGTAGAGATGAAGAAAAAAGTACACAGTAATGGCAGTAGGACTGCCCAACAGGGTTAAGAAAACAGAATATCTAGCCTGGCCAGTACAGACACCAACAGGAATGGGAGGTCATTGCTCACCACTTAAAACAAGTTAATCAGCAAGTCTGTTAATCTACATCAGAACTGAGATAGAGGGGAATAATAGAAATTTCATGAGGGATTTTTTTTTTTTTTTCCCATGAGAATAGTAATATTATAATTCTAGACCATTTGTCCTCATCAGAAGCTCTGTGTTTGCTTCTGGTCATTCTGCATTAGAAAGAGCATTGTGATAGGAGGAGGTGTTGAGAGACGAGCAACATGAATTGTAGGGACACAAAATTTTTCCATGTGAAAAATTTAGTTAGAAAGCTGATGAAAAAGAGAGGCCTACAAACATATAAAACAACAAATCCTTGGGTCACAACACTTCCACTATAGGGAAAATTAGACACCAGGATGAAGAAAATATTTTACATTGCATAGGATTTATCTGTGGAAGTGAGTGGAAAAAATACTTCAAAAGAGAAAAATTCAGCATTTTTTTTATTTTATAAAGATCAACATTTAGTGTGAGTAAGTAAAATACTCAGACTTTTTAGGCTAAGTTATATAAACAGTGAGGAGATTTCTGGCATGCTCATACACAGGGAACTACTGAAGATGTTGAAGAGATTATCCCTCAAGGAAGATTATACTGTAACCACCAAGTTTCTTACTGTGCCTATTCAAATATTTGTTCTGACTGCTGGCAGAGACCAAGAGCTGGATTAGCTGGCGTGGACCACCCATATGCTGCAGTATAACTGCCCCTACTGCTAAGGGCACCAGACTGGTATTTGTGCCAGACCCCTTCAGGTGGGCAGGAACCTCTATTTTTTTCACTCTTATTTTCCTTTATTGCCCCATGAAGAAAGGTGCCTTAAAGCATTAAATTACCTTTCAACATATTAGAGGAGTTTTCAATTAACACTCACAAATGCCTGTCATAAAGAAAACTGAAACACAAAATGACCTGGAGATTATTAGGTTTCTAGGGCACAGAAATAAATTGGATTTACTAGTTCCAATAGGAAATGCCAGTTTCCCCTTAAAAAAATCTGTTCAGATCCACAATGGAAAAAAACCTAATTCTAGAATGCCATAAAATAAACATTAATATGTTACCTTTGTACTACTTTTCTTATTTAACGAGGTATCTAGAAATTAATTACAACATTTGGACATGGTACATGCTGAACTTGCGTCAGCTTGCTCCTGATGTATTCAGTATCAGATTGGATGATAGGTCTATTTATAGTGCTCCCAGAATTTGTGATACATCAGGGAATTACAAGTCAGTTACTTCTGACATTTACATAAATATTCATGGACATCTACAATTTGTAAATCAAACTGAGCATTTCCTGGTGTTTATGGTTAGTGCAATCTTTTCCTGCATCCCAAGAGATGCTAGTGTCTGTGCCTAGCCCCATCTCGAAGGCTGGCTTTGTGTGGGGCCATTTTAGTCACAAACAGCAAAGCCCAATTTACAATTCATTTATTGTAAACTGTAGCAACATTAGTCATAGTTTACCTCACTGTGTATGAAGGAATTCATAGATCTGGCTTTGGCTATCAGAACATACTTAAGCATAAATCCGAAAAAAATTGTTAATAAAATACATATAGATGTACTTCTGTTTTCTGTTTATTTCACACTAATTAAATGACTTCCAAGGCTGCATCAAGAACCACAAAATCACATAGAATAAGCACTCAGGTAACACTAATCCAAAGCAGCAACAAGAAACACTGACAGATGCAACCTGTCCCACTGTGATAGATTCACTTAACCTATCTGTGTCATGATCAGCTCTGTCAAATAAATTTTAATCAACAGCTGAAACCCATGAACATGTTACTTCTCTGCAGTTTTTTCTTGCTTTTGGGACCTAAGGACTGGAGCTTGATTTTCTGAGCTGTTAGGAAATGGTATTGAGAATCCATATTTATCCACTCTCAGGGACTCTGTAGGCAGTTTTGACAAGGAGGTAGCAACACAAAGAGTTGATTCACTTGCACCAGCTCTCTTATTGCTACTTAATCTGACTTGCAATGTGCCTTGCAATCTTGCCACTTTTCCCACAGCCTCAAGTCAAAATTGCCAAATATCTGAATTGGGTAGATGATATTTTGGCATGTAAATTTGTCTAAAATAAGTCTAATTGATGTTCAAAACATCCCTTTAGGGGTCACATGGCATTCTATGAATTACAGAATATGAACAGCTAAATATGAAATCAAATGTGTGATTCATTGTGTTCACCAGGAAAGTTCACACTTATGCATTCAAATATTTTATTTCCCAGAAAATGTTGAATGGCTGGTCAAATAGAACCAAGATATTTCCAGTGAGCTGGGACTGTAAAGCCTAAAAAATAAAATAATAAACTTTAATCTGGTTTCTATTTCCATATCATTAACAAGCTTGTAATACCAAAATTTTCTAATATTACACTCTTGTCACTAAGATGGCTTTGACATAATTAAGAAATCCCCTTAGAGAAGGGATTCCTGAAAACCCCTGTTTAAGGGAGATATACCACTTTCCAGCTCAGTTCCCAGTATTTTAGTGTCTTGGAGTACAATTATCTGGCAGGAAGGAATCTGCCTCCTTATGTACAAATGCCGTGAGCAGCTGGCTGCAGAAGTGGTGTTGGCAGTAGCTTCAGCCACATGACTGTTCCTCTAGTCCAGGGAAATATGCCAGATGGCAGCCAAAGAAGAAAAACAGAAAGAAAGCAGAACAAAAGAAAATCACATCACCCAACAAAGAATCTCTCTGTCTTTTCCAGATGAAAGTGTAAGTGTCATGATTACTGTTTCAGGAAGTGTATTTTCCCAGCTAAGTGAATGAAGATGTAGGTCTGACAATGCAATAATTTAGCAAACTTACTAATTATTTGATTATTCAATTTAATACATATTATTGACCATGCCATTTCTCCATAACACCCATTTTACTTTGGAGTTTACCATCTCTACAAAATTATCTCTACAGAAAGGTTTTACTCAGCAGATAGTCACTGTGTTTTTCACAAATGGTGAAATAACTCACATATGGTGGAAAAAGACTTAATGACCAGCCAGGCAGATCCTGATGCCTCTGGAGAATTCTTCTGAGTGGTCCTGAGGACCTGCCAGTGGGAGCTGTGTTTAGCATCTAGCAGGATTGAGTGTCAGATAGCATGTTCTTATTCATACATCTCAGTTACGTGCAGGCAATTTTGATAGGTGCCTTAGTTCTTCTTCATCCATGTGTGACAGGATTTAGAGATCATGAAAAAAGCTCCCAAGGCTTCTATCTCTATTCATTCTTCAGAGGTTTCAGGAGGCTCTGAAGCATTGCTGTGCTGTTATTAGGGCATAGTTTTCACAGTCACATCTAGTGTTATTTTCCTGAGTAGATCCAAAGGCAGCAGGAAAACAGTATCCCTATTTGCATTTCAGTAAGGGAAGTGTGCTTCAATTTAGAGAGATTCAAGGTTTTAAAATGAAAGAAAAAAAAGGAGAGGGGAAACCAAAAGGAAAAGAGGTGAACTTATCTGTGTGTTATAAAAACAAAATAAAGATACACTTGTTTTGTATTGCAGTAGAAGAATGTTCATCTTTCCAAGAACAGAATGGGTACACATCCCCACAAAACTAAGCAACCCTCCACCTCCAGCCTGCAAGAAGTTATATAAATTGTGAAATATTTTGGCACTCTCCTGAGACTCCTCTCTGTGAAGTACCCACCCCTGATCTTGGTTCTACATCTAGTGCTGTGAATATTTGCATTTCTGGTGTGGAGTGAATCAAAAGTAGATCTATCAGCCCTTTTAGTCTACTTCTTAGTTTTTTGCTCCATTCAATTTGCTGAAGTTTTAAGACATGGTTTATTTGATGGGACAGGTGGAGTAAGAAGAGCCCTAAGTGACTGCATTGCATTCTGCATCTTCCTAGAAAAATTGCATTGTTTCAAGGCATATTTTTCCCCTGCCCTGGGAAAACTTGCATCACCCTGGGTCTTCTGTTACCTTCTGAAAGCACTTCCTGACGCGTAAAGAAACACAATGCACTATTTTGCTATAAACTGGCATTCTTAATTTGCCTGTAAGGGGGAATCAATGTATCACAGAATCTCCCAGAAATTAAGTATGTAAATTAAAACATGATGGTCTATTTAATCAATAGATTATCTCACAAAATAAATATTCTGTTTTTTCCCAAAATATAAGAAAAGGAAATTTTAAATTATGACAAACTTCACAATTTAAATGGTTTGCTGAACATTCGTCATGGAATGCGTAGACAGCACTATCAGACGCACAGTTTTAGAAAGCAAAATCCCTTGACATCAAATGGTTGAGTAACGTGAGCAGAACTGTCAGCTGACATAAACAAGGTTATTAAATTACATAGGCACTGAGCACTGTAAAATTTTGTAGTAGATTTCTAAATTTAACCTACAGTGTGAATGGAGCCATGGCAGTGACACGGCAATATGTATATATTAAGGATTTTTATTTCTTCCCTTGGAGACTTACAGTTAAATTAAACTGTAGCAAAAAATGTGGCTCAAATTCAGTAATACAGTTACGATGCTTTTTCAAAAAAATTATCTTCAACCTCATCCTAGCTCATAAAAGCTCCTGAAAAATAAACACGTAATGCTCTAGGGTAACAAAAAATTCATTCACACTTCTGGACTTCAGATAAAGGTTCCTTGTTTTTTTCAGTTTAATTAACAACTTTTAAGAATGTTTGCACTTTGCTATATTGAAAAATTAGAAAATGTGTAGTATGTACATAATAATGAAAATAATCAGATCCTATATTTACATTTTACCTGACAGATGTTTCTTTTTGCCTTTAAAGCATTGAGATAGATAGATAGATAGATGAAATAGAAATAGAAATAGAAATAGAAATAGAAATAGAAATAGAAATAGAAATAGAAATAGATATATCAGTATAAATTTACAAAAGAAATATAAGCAGCTTACTTTAAGTAAAAAGTCCCTTACAATAAGATTTCTTAACAGAATCTCAACTGAACTCTATGATGTAATTTTGAACAGATACCATCTCTTTATTTTCTATTCTAATATTTTTAACTGTTGTTATTCTTTTTGTCATAAAACTTGCTCCCTCTGTATGAACAGACTTACTTTTTCAAAAGAAAATACTGAGAGAAGTTGGGCAGTTCACCTAGTCAGTTCAATATTCACCTATACAATGTTTGCAATCAGTAAGCCTACACAAGGCATTTGTCCTCGTTTTGTATTATCCATGTGTACAAATCAATTTGAATGTTGCATTGATTAAAAAGATATTATTATGACATACAGTAAGTTTTTCAATTAATTATATACAAATGGGAGGATCGTAAGAAATTTTACTTGAAAATATACCTGAATCTGCTATAAATAAATGTAAGGAAGTTGAAGAAAAAATATTGATTCAATTGCCAAAAGCAATGTGACAAATAATAGAAATCAAGCATTGCTGCTGCTATTTTTAAACAATAGTTTAGGAAAAAAATACAATCTGTGTGTTTTTCTCATTTGCTATACTTACTTTCAAAAATGTTTAACACAAAAATAATTAACAAATACAATTTTCTAGCAAAAGCCTCACAACTATAAATATTAATTCAGGTTTGATAGTCTATATCTGTGTGTCATATTTTTAATTAAATATGCTAACTTTCAATAAGTACCGAGAATACTTAGAATTACCATTTTCACAAGAACACTGACACAAATCTACCTTTTCTACCAACTTGCCGAGCTAAAAATATTCAAAGTTATCATTTACTTGAAAAGTGCAGTTTCATACACTTCCATGATCACTTGTTCACAGTATTTTTCCTTATACAGAAAAAATACCTGTTTTTTTGATAGACCATGTTCAGCAAAACCTTTACAAGCCCAAGAGAGTCACAATTAATACAAGTAATTTCCAATTTTTTTATAGACTGTAATCCTCTAGAAGAACAGAAAAGATCCACAGTTGCAACTATTACCACTGTCAATTGCACCGTAAGCCACCAGAGGAGATACCTGTATGACTTCAAAAAGCGAAATCTCATCTTATTTCTTGGAGATGGACGAGGCATATAGGCTCCAAAGGGATCCCACAGAAAGGCCATGGGAAAAGCTGATTCCAAAACTGTTTAATAAGTATATCCCTGAGGGGACACAGGACAGTAGTGCTGGAAGGGCCCCACACTAATCATGAAACGCTCGTAACTGTGTAAGGGTACGTCCTTTTCCTATGGTATGCTTTGGCAGGGATGTGGCTGGCTGGGAGCACAGGCTAAAGGGATAACTGGGATTTCCTGCTGCGTGAGGCTTGCCCTTTGCATAAACATCTCCTATATTCAGGGCTCTTATCGCATTATTCAAGTGAGAACTCTTATGGTAAACCCTCAGATAGTTACAGCAGCCACTAAAGAGCACAGAACTATGGAGCTAAAGGAGACCAGAAATAGCCAATGCTCTGATTATTCACTGCTGCCCAGACAAAAACTCTCAAATATCTTAACAGTCTGTTGAAAGTATTTTTAATATAGGTTATATTTGAACAACCTCTTCCAACTGACATCAGGCAGCTAAGAGTATGGAGAGAAAAAAAAAAGCCAAATTAATAAAATTAACCAAAAAACCCCCAAATTAAAATCTGTTCAGTCTCTCAATGTGTGCCCCCAGCACAGCAAGGAGCTAGTAAACAGGGAGTAAAAGTGCTGCTGGAAACACGATCACAAATCCCTCAATTGCCTCTTTGTTTAATTCTTAACTCTTTTCAAGTGTCTTCTGTCCTCATAGTTTCTTAAGAGAATCAATTTATAACATTAAGCAGCTTTCCTGAGAGGGCTTAATGATCTACAAGAGATCAGCCACTCTAAGAAAGTACGTCTCAATCTGGCAGATAATTTTCAGGCCTCTTTGCAGCTTTTCTCGATGACATTACTCCTGCACTGAATTACCACCAGTGACGTTGGGAATTGAACTCAGATCCTTCCTACCTGAGGTCATTCCAGTTCAGTGTCTTTTTGTTTGTTTGGCTGGCTGGGCTTGCCCTTCTTTTTGTTTTGTTATTTATTTTTTATTCAAACCTCAACTCTTGCATGCAACTGTTTCAGCCTACCTTTAGCAGTGCTAAAAGCAAGTGGCTCTCAATGTGACTATGATCTCTCAGCACTGGTAGGCAGAGTATTCTCCCCTTCCAGTGATCTTGAAACAAAATAAATTCAGATAATTTTATTCATAAGAAATGTGATCATAAGAAACTGAGTAACCAGAGAAAGATTAGAGATAAAAATTCAGAATTACTCAGAGTTTTACCAGAAAAGTTCAGAGACTTAGAAAAATGAATTTCTAGGGATACATTAGAACTATCCATCAATTATCTGATAAAATGTACTGTTTTCATGGTAAAGTGTACTATGACTAAGCACATTCTTCAGAAAGTTGTGAATGTACTATAACTGGCTATATTTTTCTCCTTGGAGGAACCATTTTTCTCCTTTTACATTGACTAATGTGCTACAGCATCAACTGACAATACCTTGATATCATAAGTTTTCAATATGTGGGATTCATATGTGAAAGCCTCAAGAAGGCCAAAACAATTTTTTATTTGAGCAGTTAAAAGTATAGACTATATAATTGAATTAAAATAATGTAGCAACTAATTTTCAAATGAATGGCATTGAAATCATTCCAACAGTGGTTAGTAATGCGTCTTCTGAGTATCATAAGCTATAGTCCTTCAAAATCATGATATCATTAAAGTCTGACTGATTAATAGATCACTTTAGGCATGCCTGAATAATACTGAATGTGAGTGCTGCCACGATCAATATTTCTTTTCTGGCAAATAAAGCCAGGGAAGGCTGCATTTTTACAATTGTGCCCTAAGTATCTTAATATTGCCAGGTATTTTTCCTTTTCACGTTCTGTTTCTAAAAATGATTTTGTACAACACATTAATGCAGCAACAACATTTGACTTTTTATTTCTTTTAATAAAGAAAACTGAACCAAAAAATCTGAACACACTTATTGTGAGCTCTCTTTCCTCCTTGGTGCATTTCCTTCACTGTGGCACTAAATCTTCTAATGAAGGCAACCACAATAAGGTCACAGAAATAAGCTTCTTACAAGATTACTAAAGACTAAATTTATACCTTGATATCAAAACCACTTATTGTCACTGTGTAGTGGCATGCAGTAAATCACTGTACCAAAACATGTCACAGTGCTTATAGAGATTCAAAGAAATAAAGGAATAAATAAGTCTGTAATACACCTTGACTTTTACAGAGAAGTAGCCAAACTCTTCCAGCCATTTCCCTTTTCTTTCAAATCAAAACAAAACATTTCTAGAAACACTCAAATAACATAAAATTGTTTAACATGAAGCTGCTGCTTTTAGAACTGTTTTTTTTTTTAAATAGCTCAATAGCATGAGTAAAAAAATTCACAGTTTTATATAAAAGGTATAATCAATCATTGCATTCAATGATAATCCAGACTTCTTATAGAAAGGAATACTGTAATAAACATTATGGTGCCATATCTTTGACATTCTATGCAGTTTTGTGATTGCAGCTTTTGCTCTACATTTTTTGACAGATAGTGGGATATTAGCCTCACTCTCCTAGTGGCCAATGGTACCCCTGCAGTACGCTATGATAGCTTCAGGTTTACAGGATCCACAAAAGGTGAATTTTTAGAAACATTTTTACTATTCTCCCATACATGTCAACTACTACTTTATACAGAAAAGTTTCATATAAATAAATAGCAAAATAATAATTAGCATAATTAAAAAATTGAAACTTAAAGTAATAGCACATAAACTCACTAGACTTTACTTTGGTTGGTTGAAGTTAGGTAAGTGTAAAACCTTCCAGGTCTGGCCATAAGCATAAATACCCTCACAGATGTGGTATACTTTCCTATTTTGACAGATGAAGGTAGTTGTAGGAAGCAGAATTAAAAAAACCTGCGAAGATACTTTTAAGCTGAGGGCTTTCCTCATCCGCCCTTTGTGGTTCCTGCAGAGTCACGCTCCTTCTCTGGGCAGCCTTCCCAAAGCCTGTATCCTCTGTGTGGTTCTATTGCATGCAGTGTTGTACTTTGGGAAAAAGAATGTTACAGTTCCAATTGTGACAATAGCAAAGGTATGGCTGAGGGATTTACTGGTCAAACTAAAAGAGGGAACAAAAGAGGGAACTGCATAGACAGTTGAAGCTAGGGTGGAAGACACAGGAAGAGTATAGAGAAGGACAATTATTTAGGAATGGGTCAGAAGACCAAGGCAAAGCTGGAGCAGAACTTGGCANTAGCCCTGAGAGAAATGACTGATGTAGGTGCCAAGCCACTCCCCATGATGTTTGAAAAGTTATGGCCGTCAAGTGAAGTCCCACGAGACTGGAAAAGAGGAAACTTCATATCATATATTAAAAGGGTAGAAAGGAGGACTCTGGAAGTTTCAACCTGTCAGCCAGCACAGGAAGGACATGGACCTATTGGGGCAAACCCAGAGATATAAGAGAGATGGAACACATCTACTATGAGGAAAGACTGAGATAATTGTGTTTGTTCAGCTTGGAAAAGAGAAGGCTTTGGGGTGACCTTAAATTACCTGAAGGAAGGTACTAGGAAGACATCACTCGCAAGAGCATGCAGTGACAGCACAAGGGGGAATNTCTGTTGAACGAGGCTGGAAAACTGATAACAAGGATGAGGGAAAGGCTGAGGTACTCAGCAATGTTTTTGCCTTGGGCTCCAGTGGTAGCCCCTCCTCCCACAGTTCTCAAGTNACATCCCTGATAGTGTTCAAAGTCAGACTGGATGGAGCTCTGACTAACCTGGTCTAGTGGAGGGTGCTTCTGGCCATGGCAGGGGGAGCTGAACTAGATGATATTTAACGTCCCTTCCAACTCAAATCATTCTATGTTTCTATGGTTCTATGATACAAACTCTGTCGTGCTGTTTAAAAAATTCTTATTTATCAACAACTGGAAACTCGGAAAGAGTTCAAACTGAGGTCATTACAAAAGGCAGGATGGTTTACATTAGCATACTGTATTTTACAGATGCTTCTCTCAGAGCATTCCTCCTGTTTTCAAACACTGTCTTATGGTTTAGCTAGACACCTCCAAACAAAATGCCACTGAATTTTGTATAGCTAGAATCAAATATTTACCCACTATTTCAAAGATATATCTTGCACAATTCAAATTATAAATAATTAAATAATATTCATGTAAATTTTGTTATGGACTAGATATTTTTTCAGCTTTTAACCTTTTTTGTCTTGCTATCATGGCAAATGAAACACAACCTTCAAAACAAGAATTAGGAGGGAAAAATTTGAATACAGGATAAACTTACATTCTAATTTTAGCCAGTAGAATGATAGTGTTTAGTTTCACATAGAGACATCTCAATAAAAGTTTATCTGGAAAGCTAAAAATATGTAAGGCCTAGAATTAAATAAAATTATTTTCTACATTTCATGCAGTTTTTAGATAACTTCAAGCTTATTTAAAAAAAAACAACTCCCAACTTCCATTTTTTACATTATTCATGTTCAGAATATTATAATCCATAACAGAGATATTTTCCTCTGTAATAAGTATCCTGAAATTTGAAGTATTCCTTTTTACACCTGAAAAAATAGGGTCATCTTAAACAAAAAGCCCTACCCAAATGTGACTGAGCTGTAGACTGAAAACCTGAACTTCCAATGCCCTCAAAAGGCAAGCAGATTTCCTTCAGTCTTTCATTTTTTCCATCACTCTGATCTATTCAAACACTTCAGGGAGTCTGAATATATATTATTTTTGATACCAGCTTGGCTCTATTAAAGTGTGCAATGCAAAATAAATCACAAGTTATTTCATTTGGGATGAAGCATCAAGAAAAAGGCATGTTCTCACCTTATTTTCTTAAATTTAATAGTCTATCCAAGATTACCATCTCTTTGCACTGCAAATGCTTTCTGATAATTATTACTTATCATCCCTTCTTAATTTTAGTCTTTAATCCTGTAGCCCTTGTGTCTGTAAAAAAAATCTGGCTAATGTATTTCTGTAAGGCTTTTTTTATTGAACAATTGTTTCTGAAGTGGTTGGTACTAGTGATACTATTCTTGTGATTAGAGCATCCATAAGAATGTTCTGCTAAGAATTTTTTGTGATTTGTAAACAGTCAGCATAGCCTGTAGCCCTTTAGTTAAAAGGGTTTATTATATGTGTAATCTACTACAATTATGAATTTCTAATAATTTTTATCATCTCCCAGATTCCTATAAAACTATTGCACTAAAGGGTTAAAACTGTCTAGGCAGAGGACATACAAATATGTACACAAGCACACTTGCACATACATACGTTGCATGCATACACACAACACACACACACATTCATTTTGTCATTAAGAAATATATAATAATTGTGAAAACATCACAAAATGTCTGAGTTTTGCCTTTTCAGTAACTTTTATAAAAATGTATTTTTTGCTAATGCTAGTTTTACAGATACGACCTCGCTTGAGATGCATGTTATAAAGGGTTTTGTCTCATCAGTCATTAACTATTTGTATTCTCTCATATATTTATTGTGTGGAAATCATCGTAAATACTGATGACTAATTTAAAGTGAGAGGGAGTTTGATGCTCTTGTCATTGTCACCAGAGTCATTCGAGGAAGCACTCGCTCAGAAAGTAAAATGACTGTGTCTGTGGTGGGAGCAAATCACATGACTAGATAAGTGTATGAAGGATTAAAACAGTGTGAAATTCTTTCCTACAGATTAAAGTACTAATGCTAGAGAGCAAGATGAGAGATGTCAAAAATGTACCAGCCTAAACAGATAGCTCTTCCATTAGTCATGCATACAGACACTACCTACTATAGGTGACAGATACCATCAAGACGGGAATATCAGAATGAAAACCAGGAGCGACCTGAGCCCAGAAAAAAAAGTTATTTTAATAAAGAAGGTGCCAAGCCATGCAGTAATATTAAGACTATTGGAATATATCTAGCAGAGCTTTTATGAAATTTGCAAAAACAACTTTTACTGAACAAGGTTTTTGTCTGAGTTTCCCTGAAAACTCCTGCAGCCTGTTGTAAGCACATTATCCTTTGTACACACTATTATGGTTATCTATGGACATTATACAAGCACTGTGCACTGATCTTCAGCTTATAAAGTTATAAACTACAGAACTCTGTAAAAAACACAATTGCAAATATTTTTTAAAAATGGTAGCCAGATTAACTGTGTTATAAAAATGCTGTCATTCCTAGTAATTTTCCAATAATTTTTATTTTATTTATTAAATTTGTATTTACCAAAATAAATGTTTTGCATAAGAAATGTGTGTTGTAGTCATTGCTTTTTAAATCATGGCTGAAATCAAAGCTTTTCTATTTATCTGTTCTTTCAAAGGATGCTGATAAACTTCAAGGACAAATGGCGTCTCTAGAACTACTGAGGAACCTAATTTTAGTACAAATGAAATTGAAGAGCTTGTGCAAACGATTACCAGGCACCTTTGACTCATGTTTGCAGCTGGCTTATTGAAAGGGGATTTCACAGATAAACAAAATGTATATTCAGCCAATTACCTAGGAAGACTTTCCGTTTTTTTTCTTTGATTCCTCGAAGATCTGGCAGAGAATTATAGTAATTTCTTGCCCTGAACACTTAAAATCCTATGCTTTTAGTGGGATTTCAAGAACTATTTGGCAGGAACACACTCTACTTCTAGGTGACTGCAACAGAAGTGGCATCAGAGTCACTTAGATCAGAGCTAATTTGAGAAGTGCCTTAGGACAAGGGCAAAAAATGGGACAGCTCTGGACGGTGCTGAAATGCAAAAAAAATAAGCTTAGTTTATAGTCTAGTCTTCAATTTACTGAATTAGCTGTTAACACATATAAGAAAACCTGTTTGTATCATGTATAATATTAAATGATCTTTTGTGAAGGTGGAAATAGAGATCCTACTTCAATGCCTGAGCAGCAGAAGATAGAATTAGCTCCCAGCAAGACTTGGGAAATCTGAGTCTTAAAGTCTGGGCAACTCAGCCCTGTTTGTTTGTGTGACAGTGAAAAAGCACGGATCAATTCTCCTGCTGCTCAGACAGGTACATCCATCTGTCTTTTAAAAATGATGAATAACATTTATAAGTAAGTTCTTAAACAGGGACATTTGTCTTATGCATCAAAGTCCTATTCTGAAGAAAGGAACAACTAGAGGTAAGGCATTAGGGCTGCCCAAGACACACTTTTTAGAGAATTAGCAAACAGTGGTTTACTTTTAGTCTCCAAGAAAACATGCCCTGTGAAAATGAGCAGAGTGAATTAGTGGTCAACAAGGCAGACAAAAAAATAGGAAAATACAAAAGTTGTGCCTGCAAGGAAAAAGTGGAGACAACTCTCTTATCTACACACCTAAATATGATTCAAAATTCAAACTTCCCTGGTATTTTTAAAGGTTTTAAGGAACAAACTGACTTAACCAACATTCTATAAATTTTATATTTAAAGAGAACTATTAAATAAAGTGTTCAAGAGAACACTTTAGGTATCTATTTTGTGTGTTTCAACAGTTTATTATAATGAAAATTATCCATCTGTAAATAAGTGTTTTTTCATGCAGTGAAAATGCAAGTTGAAGAAACTTAGATGTTTTAACCTAAAAGGATATCAGTATCTAAACTAGGACCAGAACCTTGCTTAACACATTACTCTAATGTATAATAATAATTCATAATTTTTAGTAATGTAAATGTAATAAACTTAATTTTGAAACAAGGAATTACACTGTAGGTAGGAAAAAGGTCTTATATTTAGTTTTTAATAATTTTTTCATTATATTTATTCCCATTCAATTTCTGCTTGAGTATATGAAAATTAAGGTAATTATATTTATAATTCATTCTTTTAGCTCTACTGACATTTAATTGCACAGTCCTAACACGAGAATTACTATATTAGATGATGGGAACAGCTTATTTAGATTTTATATTGAAAGTACTATCATAAAGTTCCTAGAATAAATTATGAGAATTAACTTAGGAAAAGGATGAGAGGTAATGCTTGGCATTGCAAGTTACCCTAAAAACTGAATGGATGTGAAAGTAATATTAGAATGTTTGTTGCTGCAGGTGACTGAAGAAAATCCATTAATAAGAATTTACTGAAACATTCTTGACAGAAATAAAAAAATTATGCAAAACTATAGTGTAATAGTTTTGGTCACTGCACTTGAGAGCACATCAAAACTTGATACAGGGCCATAAATATAACAAGTGACGTGGTGTAGGACCACCTGCCCCAGGTGACCCTGCTTGAGCAGGGGGTTGGACTAAAGAATTTCCAGAGGTGCCTTCCAGCCTGAGAGATTCTGTGACGCTGTGAAGCAATCCCATTTTTGATAGGTTTTGACATCCTGAAAGCGAAGGGATTTCAGAAGTGCTTTAACAGGCTGGCAAAGCATTTCTCCCTGTAGAAACACGCTCTCATGCCCTCTGGTGTTCAACAAGGTAAAAAACTTTTCTCTCAGAACAATTACTTCTAAACAATTTGCTCAGCTAGCTGCCACCAGATGTGTCTGATCTTTATCATCAGCTGATCTTTAGCTACAATGAGCGTTTTGACCGGCTGCCTCTCAGCTGCAGTAGCTCTGACACCTCTCACACATGCACAGACCACATCTGCAAAGGGCTGTTCTAAACCGGAGCAAGTTCCTTCCCTGGACTCTTAAGGGCTTAAAACCCTCAGAAAACAGGCATTAGACAATGTTTTTAAGGGGAGCATAATTCCTAGTGTTTAAAAATGTGAGCTATGTAAAATTCAAAACGCTTAACATATTGTTCAGTCTCAACACAATGTGACTGCAAGGTTGGAGCAGTGACAAATAAAACAATTTAAAGATGCTTGCAGATGCAAGGCTGGCTGACTTAAGCCTCTCTTCTTAGTAGCTGGGGTTGAAATACATTTTTTCTTAAAAAAGAAAAAACAGCAACTATCTGTACTTTACTTACTTGAATATACATNAAATTGTGAGGAATATTGGGGCCATCTCCAATACACAATCCCCATACTGAAATGCATGCCCAGCTAGAATCATAAATTAGAATTTAATTCAGCATCTTGGGAATAAGTCCACCAGTAACAGTTTGTGCTCATTTAAAAAAAAAGGATCAAATCCTGGGTGTATGAAAAGCAAAAACCACATATTTTCAAGTCATGACATGGCTCAGTGTTTGCTGGTGCTTTGCTCAGGGGCAGCTCTTTGTCACTGACCCCCTGCTGTCCTCAGCAGCCCTGGCCCTGTGGGAAGGGGCACACTGCCACCTTCCAGATCCACCAAGGCAGCCCATTATTTCAACAGCCAGGGCTAAGTCTTCATATATACTTAAAAAAAAACCCCAACCAACCCCTAAGAATTTCACTTACCATGAAAAAATCAGTCTAAACCCCAAACCTGTTCACTACTAATAACCCTCCATCCTGTCTGTTAGTAAAAAATGAATAGAAACTGAAGATTAATTCTAAACAAAAAAATCATTTTTAGACATAGATTCTGAAATGGAGACAGTGAAAACTTCTTGTCTCTCAGACCTTGACAGAACTGAAAGAAAATACTGATTTACACCTATCCCACAGTTTGTTAAAATGGTTCTTTTGATAATAAAAATAGGAAAAGAATTATCAGTATTTACCATGATATGAGATTGCAAGACACAGACTGCCTGTAGAGAATTCAGATACAGCTGTTCATCCATGATTATTTCCTTTCACATGAACACGTGAATAATAGATTTATATAAAGTTTTCTACCCCAAAGAATTAGACTAGAAAGTTGGAACAGAAGTGGAACACAGAAAGATCCAAACAGACTTTTTTTACTCTTTTCAGAAAGAAAACATGAAAAACTATGAATAAGAACACATGGGGGAAAAAAATTAGCAGCAGACACTCCCCAAACAGACAAATGCAGCAATGGTACCTTTGTAAAAAGGTTATTTACCAAGTGCTTTTTTCACATTATATTTCAGGTTATAAACTCAGATTAGATTTTCATGCACTATGCTGTCCTTTAGTTATTTGTACAGGAAAATGTGACTTTTTAGTAAATATATTTGTTTCTTAGTTTTCACGCACAAATTTATAGAGAATGTGTGTGTGTGTGCATGTAGAAGCTGACAAAGCCCCCTGTTCAGAACAGGAAAAGAAATTTGTTTCATGAGAAGCCAAGGCCCAAGAGAAGAGCAAGGTACCAGTCCTGGATCAGGTGCATCCAGCTGAAAGTTTGAGTATGCAGAAGATTTAATTAAAGCCACAGGAAAAGAGAAGAAAAGGGTTTCACACAGAATGATGTGGTACTCCGAGAAAATAAGGAAAGATGGAAATCTACCAGAAGAACTGTAATCAGGTTGGAGTTAGCAGACAAGGAAGGAATAAGAGATTTTATAAGAAGCACAGAGATGACAGAGAAAATATGACTGAAGAAACCTCTGGTTTCAAATTCAAATAAGTTTCTGGGGATGGGATGAGGTAATTTCTAGTCTAAAATATTTTTGTCTGGTTTTTTCTTCCCAATTCATTGGAGAAACTGCTTTATTACCATATACATGCTTTGGTGAGAGAAGAATTATGTATTTTAACCATTTTCAGCCAAAAATTATTTTCCCCTTATAACAAAGTCTTGGTGAAAGCCCATACAAAAATCTAAGCTTTTCCCTCAGACTTAAAATATTTTATGTGATTTCAGCTGCATACCTTGGGAATTTGTGCTAGGCTTTTACAGTTGTATTAACACATACAGAAAATTCATTCATGCTTAAAATGGAAATTTGGAAAAAAATTACTAGTACTTTTAGGAGCCCAAGAAAAAGTAAAACAAAGATCTGAAAGTTCCTAGCCATGATTATCAACTTGGTTTCATAACAGGATTTTTTTTCTCTCTCTTTTCTCTCTATTTGCAAGGTGTAAGTCAGCACTTCTGTTGCCCAATATTCTCAAATTGTAGAAGCTGTGATTATATACTGTATTGCAAGGTTACTTTTGAAAAAAAAAATGTTGAGTACTATGCTGCTTTGCAAAATTGGTTGCCAGTACACTAAAACATTTTTATCAGTTTCACAGTTCTGGAGAACAGACAATATTTAGTTGAATGAATAAAGACATTTTGGAAATTAGTTCAATGATATTTCTGTAAATTGACAGTAGACTGCAACAGATGAAGCTGAGTCAGCAGTCAATCATGGCTGAAACCAGGAAATGCAGCTGTAGAGTACACTGATTTCAAGTCTATTATGTTGATAAGAAATCTTCAAGACATTTTACCATTTCTAATCAAATTTTAACTCAATATACTTCATTTAGTATCACTTAATAATTTTATCTGCTTTACAATACAAACTTTGCTGTCTGTTAATGTTTCTCCTAATTTTCTTATTCTGTCAATATTTCTCTTCATTTGAAGCCCAGATATTTAAAGTATTTTCAACTGTAAACTTTTCTGAATGGATTTGCTTTAAGAATCAGTTGAAATATATCTGTTAAATTAGAGACAAGTAAAAAATTTGTGATTTTGGTAAAATATGAGTTTTCTTCTGTCTGTAGAGCTGCCTTTCCAAGACTGAGACAGATTTGCTGTGTCTGTCCACACTGTGCATTCACTGTCTTTTTCTGGTAAAAGACAAACCTACAATTTTTCGTTAATGTTAGTATTTTGACAGTGTCAAAGATTATCCTGCCCATCTGACATCAGAGAGACAATGTCACCACCAGAATAGGTGTAGGTTGCCTGACTCACCCCATATTATCATCATCTAGTCACTTGTCATTTAAAGACACTACTGAAGGCAGTCAATCTCATGAGCTCTGCTGAGTTTTCCTCCCTAAAGTTCCATTTTGTCCCACAATTATTGCACAGCAATGTTGGTATAGCCATTATTTGACAAGAATAATGCTTTTCAGCTAACTTCAAAGTGAAAGACAAAATGAAACACTGCCAATTAAGTATTAACGCTGCAAAATTTGCTAGTTTCTCTTACAGCATCCTGCAAAAAAGCAACATATTCTTCACAGGGAGGTTCATTTTGATGTGAGGGCAACAGTAACTTTTGAAGTAGATAATGTGTCTAGTATTTAAATAAGATAAACTAATTGTGTAATCACCTTTAAAAATTATCTTTTAAATAAGATAATTTTATTTAAAAGATAATTTATAATTCAGTGAAACTTTTCAAGAGCAGCTGTTAGGAAAATAGAAAGAGTGCCCTGGCTTTTCAAATTCAAAGTGTACCTGTGCTTTTCTATGNAACTGCCTATCATATGACAGAACGAAGAAAGTGGTAATTCTGTACTCTTCTGGTGACTGTGTTGGGAAATTCTGCAGGGAAAATGGAGAATCCCTTTTTCCATGTCTACAATAAACTCACATATCTTGGCACTGCCTCAACAAGCCTGGATTCAAAAATCTTCAAGAGAATTGTATTAGACAAACTTCCTTGTCCTTTGAGATCTCTTATCAGTTTCTAGGGGGAAATACAAAGAACTTGTGTTTTCTACAAGCGCTTTTCTTTTAATCTAGTCCTGACTGTTTATCCAATTAATATTATTAATCCAGTTAATATTTGGTTTTTTCTGCTAGTTTATATTATTTAAAAAGCATTCACCTGTCTTCCTTTCAAGCAGCTAAGATGCAAAGAGGACTTGTGTTAAAAGAACACACTGAGAATTAGAATGTGTATGTACACAATTATCAATATTTTCAATACGGTTCTTGAAGAAAAATCAGGCTAAATGAAAAAGTCTATGACTATGAAAAATACCTTTGTCCTCCTTGTACATTGAGCATTGTGCTACAATTTTTAAGTAGAAGACCTCAAACACCTTTTACCCACTGAAGTCCACATCATCCACTAAGATGGAGCTGCAGAGGGGAAAGCAAGTATGGACAGATAAAACAAGGAAGAGAGGAATGTCTCATAGCTGTGCATTAAAAAAAATGGGAAATTATAGAAATTGAAGATTGACCTTTTATAAAGGAAATTGAAGGCAGAAGAAGAAAAAGTCACAGCAGTTATATTTTCTTCATATTCTGGCTACCTGAGTTAGCTTTGCTAATGTGCTGAATCCATAAACATGGACGAAGGTAAAGAAAGTTTTTGTAAACAAGTTAAGTTTACTGTAAGTCTTTAAGGCATTCAACCATGTACATAAAATAAGGAGTGAAATTTTGATCTTATTTTTTCTCTATTCAGTATTTATTTACAGAAAGAAAGCAATATTTGCCCCTCATCAATCAGCTCTCACTGTGAAGAAAAAAAAAACTTCTGCTGTACAGTACTCAATATTGCAGCAGTAAACCACAGTCACACACTAGGTGGAGGGGTCTCAGAAACTCATCCCTCGCAGTCTCCTGCTGGAAAGCAGGTTATCACCAATACTGAAAATTGCAGACATGATTTCATCCACTCGAATCTGAGAAATTTCCGAAGCTGAAGATCTGGCAGCATCTCCAGGTATCAGATGGAACACTGCACTACCCTCACAGCTGGAAAAAATCCCCAAAAAACTTATGTATTTCAAAACCAGATACAAAGCCCCAAAGTCAATTTGTGACCATTTCCCTGCTCAGAACACTGAGGAACAGATTTCTATGTCACTGTTTGCAATTATCCTTGACTAGCTGTTATTACCCTGTTTCTACTAGCTTTAGACTATTAGATCCCTCCTTAGTTCCTCTTTTCTGCTTGAGGAAACTTGAACATCTCTTTAGTCCTCCCTGCAAGCTCCCTTACTGGATCTCTGAGGGCTTCTGCAAATCCCTCTTAATTGGAGCTCCAGAACTACAGGAAATATTTCAGTAACTCACAATTTATGATGAAAATAACTGTTTTCATTGATCTGCTGGCCACAGATGTCCTAATGTATCTCAGTATGCAGCTTGTTTTGCTCATGGTGAAAGTGTGCTATTAGCTCATATTCAACCAGATGCTCATCAAAATCTACAGGTGCTTTTCTGTAGAATTGCCAGTTAGCTATTTACTCCCTGGCTGGGTTATTGTGACCCAGCACCATGCATTTCTCCCCACTGAACTTCAAAAAGGCAGCCCAATTCTCCTGTCACTCATGTCACAGGAATTTGTGACATTTGTCATGTTAGTCACTTTCCTCTTGCCCCACAAATCAAAATGCCTCCCGGATGTGCTCTGCTTGTTTTGGAATATATAGTCTTACCTTTATTTCATTCTTTAAATCCTGAAAGTGATTTATAAAGCAAGCAGAGTCTGAATTAAAATATTGAATATTTAAAAGTTATTAATTATGTAGTGCTGCATTTTATGCTATTGCTAAATTATTTTGAATTTAAAAGACTGAATGCAAAAGTTCAAGTGAACATCAGACTAATAACCAAGTAGTTATTTGAATCGGTTTTCCTGCATTGGTAAAGTCAGATAAAAAGCTATTCAATTCTTCAAAAACTTACACATGTATTGGCAGCAATCCATATTTCACATGTGCATTTAAAACAGCAACTCTTAAATATGGATAATCATTTTTCATTCTTAAAAATGGAGCTTCTATCTTCAAGGATAATTCCGGGTTCTCCAAACCTTCCCCTTTTAGTAAATAGAATCTCAGGAGCTTGAGCAGTCTCGCAGCATCATTTCCATCTCAAAATTGACCCTTTATCAGCAGTCACTATAGACACACAGAGCAAAGGCAGCAAGCCTCCATTTCATAAAATGGAAATTATGAGATATTCTTCTATAGACTTTAAAAAAATGTTGACTTCTCATCTGGTGTTCTACACTGTTTCTAGTAACTCAAGAAACCATACCAGATAGCTTTACTTGTTCCTGTCGCAAATGATGGAGGATGAAAAAAATCTATTGTTTCAACATGAAAAGAATTTGCCTCACTTACTTTCAGTTCTTTAAAAGTTAGTTTAATTAGAAATATTTTCACAAGTCTGTGTATAGTAACGAACAAAGAAAGGCATCTTGAAAATGTGATTAATTTCATTTACCTCAAAGGTCAGTTCTGGACAAAACTTTAGAGGAGCCTTTCTCTTTTCAATACTCACAAAAGAAATTAGGGTGATTATTAACAAAGATGCTTTGCTTTTAAATGACTGTGTTGGGAGTTGAATTACAATCCAGCTGATTATTGTTAGGATGTAGCTGTATTAATTTAATTTTTTTTTGCTTGTTCAGTTCCTTTTCTTCAAGGTTCTAATCTTAAAAATACACTAATTTTTGTGAAAGAAATTACTTAAGGACCGCACAAAAAGGACAGAAATTTAATTTGGCATTATGATTTTCAAGGCTTATTTTCATTTTTAACCAATACTCTTAAACTTTTTTCTTCATTGTGGAATACTGGATTGCAGAGTATGTGTTCTACACTTATCTTCTACACAGGAAATCTAACACATAGTGTACACTTCTTATTGTAAGCACCTTTTTTCACACATCTCGTTATATGGAAGATTATCTTTCCCATTTTCCAATCAATTGTCTTGTTGGCCAGTTTATCACCCATTTTCAAACTCTCAGTACACCTGCTTCTGTCATGCCTTGCACAGGAGGGATTGGAAATGGGGCATAGCATTTTTTGGTTCTTTGCCAGGTGTGGGAAGGGAGGGGAATTGGCCTAGGAATTGTCTGGCTTTGTAAGCTCTAAAATGCCACAGCATCATGGGAGAGATTAGGCCAGTACTAGAGAATTACTGTGGACCTATCTCAGATGAATTGTCATAAAGTTTGCTTTTTCTCATAGAGGCAGCATATTCTGCTGTGATAAATCAGCACACTATGTCCCATTACAGTTGTCATTTTGAGGAAAGCACTTTTAGTGACAGTCTTGGTATTGCTTTGTATTTGCTTATATTTCCTTTGGGAGATTCTATTTTGTGATAAAGAATCCACATTCCTAATAATTTTATTTTGTGAAGCTGAATGCTATTCCATACAACCTTGAAAATGCTCTTTTCAACAGTTCAGATCTAGCTTCCCTTTGATAAGTAACATTTCTTCAGTAGCTGTTTTATTTCAGAGAGCTGCCATATCACACATTTAAGCAATAATCAGTACTAAGAATGCATTTACCCCATGCATTTACTTTCTCATCAGTAAAACAATAGCTTATCTCAAAGTTCAACAACGGTATTTCTTATCACTGCTTATTATGAGTCACTGTAATACCTAGGAACCTTCAGAGTGAAGGGTTATTAGCTGTGAACCAAGAACATTCCAGCCACACACAGGTTCTTGTATTCAAATAATTCCAATGGGCCAATCAATTAATCAATATCAGAAGGAAAAATTTATCTAAATTTATCTAAATTTATTGAAGTTGAAATTTGGTTTCACTTTTTTTTTTTTTTTNGATTAAACCGAGTGTAATTCAGAATGATCTATTTCTGCAATATCTCATAAGCAGAAAATAAACTGATTTGATTACTTTCCCAGCCCAAAAAGATGTATTAATGATCCTCTCTACTAACAGCAACATTTTAGGAAACACTGTTAACAAGTATCAGAATGGTAGTGTCATCTGAGTGATGTTTAAGTGTCAAGAAAAAGCATTTTATTAAAATGTTTGAAGAGACACTGAAGTCATTATGCCATATTCTATCTTGAGACTGTTGTAGGGCTTAATCACAACAGCACTAGAGCAGATGCAAATGCAAGATGTGTGTGAGCTGTTGCTGTAATACAGAGGACTATATTTGTTGTGTGGAAAAATCATGGAGAAAATTTGGAGTTGTTTAATGAGCCAGCAAAGCATAAAGAACTCTCTTTCTTCAAATTATTATATCACTGAACAGCCACCTGCAATAGTTTACTGATGAAAGAGAGAGAAAAAATCTACCAGTAGAAGAGAACAGACTGATCAGAACTGATTGCAAATACAAGTAATTATATGATTTGGGGTGGGGATTTTTTTAGTGGTGGGTTGTTTGGGTTTTTTTTTGGGAGGGGGGCAGTTTGGTTGGTTGGCTTCTTTGGCTGTTGGGTTTTTGGTTTTTTTTAAGGAAATTTAGCAAAATCTTAGCTGTAAGGTGCAACAAAGAAAATTAATTTCCATTTTAGGAATATTTTAGATTGTCAAAGCAATATAAAGCAGATTGCAAAGAACTCCAGCACGAAACAAGTGACAGAAACTCAAATGAGTGAAGTTCATTATCTAGATCTCCATAACTGAGAAAGCCATAGCAAAATCAGAAAGTAGGACTGAAATAGCATGAGACGTGTATCAATATCTTTCTTTAAAAATGCAGTTATAAAAAGTAAGAATTTAGCAGTACTACTAGTCCTTAGCAGCCATTAGTGAAAGATGAATCTCCCATATCTAGGCAACTAACCCAAATGAATCATTTTCCTCAAACAGTAAATAACTGAAATCCTCATGTTGTCTTAATTTTTCTACCTAAGGCACCAAGCACATTTGGTTTTGGAATCAGGCATTTGCAAACTCAAAGGAGGACATGTGAAAAGCAAATATGTGTAGAGACCAAACTTCTGTTTTGCATTTATGCAACTCCTCTAATGTTAATGTCTGATATACAACATTATTAAGTCATGACCTTGCTCCAGAATGCAGCATCTGCTTTAAATTTTCTTGGGTTTGGTGATTTTTCTCAGTCATAAAGCTATTTAAATGTGTATTTCCATTACTAAATTAAAAAAAAATTAAAAAAGAAAATTTCCTCATCTATTTGCCAACATTTGTTTCTGGTTCTCATTTACTTCTTAGAAGGTATTTGTTAGCTGATATATCTGATAAGCTTTTCTAATAACTATTTGATGTTGCTTTTATTGAAATGTACTGACAGGTTAAGGAAAATATACAGTTGTACTACTTGTTTACATAAACCATACATCTTCTAATTTATCAGGATGCATATAAAGTTCAGTGATTGATTGATTCTTAGCAGTGAATATAAGTTATAAATGCACAATTTGAGATCAAAGGTATGATGGATATTTGCCAGAGGAATTATAAAACAGACTAGCAGAATTAACAGTAGGGAAAAAAAAAAAAGGGACCGTGTCATACAAAGATCTTTTCCACGTGAAGGAAGCTACAGCTATAAAACTCAGTATTGGAACATGTGAAAAAAAAATCTTAGCTGAGTTTTTGTATACGGGGAGACAAAGGGACAAATTCAAACCTATTATCCAGGTCTCAACCAATTATTGAAAGCTTGCATCAACTTTGGCCAAATTACTCATCTAGAAAATTAAAATCTATACTAGACTGGGCTAGTTTCTGAAGCACCCCAATCTAAGTAGTAGAAATATCTAGAAATTAACTTATTTTGGAACTTCTCTGAAAATTTTTCAGTTACATTAAAGTAACAATGCATCGGCACTACTCCCTTAAATTACTCGCATGCCCAAAGGAATGCTAGTAGCTGAAAAACAACTATTATCTTTTCCATAACACCAAGGTGAACTTCAGGGGTGTCTGAGCACTGGCTCTGGCTGAGACAGAGATAATTTTCCCCACAGCAGCCCTCACAGTGCTGTGCTTTGCAGTAGTACCTAGGAAGGTGTTGATAGCACACCTGTGTTTTGGGACTGCTGGGAAGTGCCTGGCACTCCCAACATGTCATCCTTGTATCAGTGGGCTGGGGACGGGCAAAATCAAGGAAGGGGGCACAGCTGACCAAAGGGTTATTCCATAACATATTGGATTTGCATTGCAGCAAAAGCTAAGAGAAAGGACAAAGAAAAGGTTTTACTCTTCATTTACTCTTCATATTTGTCTCCTGAAGAAACCTCTATGTGTACTGAAGCCTTGCATTCCAAGAAGTGGCTGAACGTTATCTACTGGTGGGAAAGAGAGAACAAAATACTTTTCCTTTGCTTCCACACAGCCTTTGTTTTTACTTCATTAAACTGCTTTTGTTTTGACCTACAAGGTTTTCCATCTTATTTTCTGTCCCCACTGTTCTACTGAGGTGAGTGCTTGGTGGGCACTTGGTATCCAGCTGTGGTCAATTCATCACAGCATGCTAGTAAAAGAAATAAGTGTTCCAGACCACGTGCAGAATTCCCATGGTTGGCACACAACAGCTCTCCCATCACACAGAAGGCTTCATGTTGACTGATAACTGCTGTCACTCAACATGCTTAATATTGTCCATTGATGCCATATCTAAACTCCCCTTTGCACATTCCTATAGCCCATCACAATAAACAAAGCTCAGTCAGCAGCTCAGCTCAGTGATAACTATGATTGCTTGTTTATTCCATTCTCCCTCAAACACTTTCTGTACAGCCCATTATCAGCCATGTTCTGCCACACATATTTGAAAAAAATGAGGGGTGAGGGGATTAGGGGTGTTAATGGCATTGTGTTAGTGTACACTGGCTAATTACCACACTGCTGTTAGGAGACCTGGTAACAAGAATATTAGGAAATAGGTATGCTTCCATTGCTGCTTCTTGAATTATGGTTTTGCATTATTTTTTGTAGATTATAAATAGAAAGGTTAAACTTCCATGTTTTCATGTGTTCCTGTTTATTCTCACTGCTTATTAAACAAGTTTTAATATTCTAAAATATTTCTTCATAGTGAAGGAATAGAGGCAACTAAATAGAATTTTTAAAAGTATTAAATTAATTCTGACGATTGTGGCTTGAAAATAATTTGTATTAACATCCTCTTATGGCAAATACATAAACAAACATATAAATATAAATACAATTTTTTTTTTATCCATGTAAATTCAATGAAAACATGAATGGTGAAAATTTCCATACCTTTACTACACATTTCATGGAAAGGTGTATTCCTTGCTCTGTTATAGGACTGCTCCCTGCTCCTGACCAGTGCTTTGTCATTGCTCTAAAGAAGATACTGAGCAGCTGTTATCCAGCCATATTCTTCATAATCTTTCTCAAACTTTCCAGTTGTTCTTCTTTTCTAAGCTGAAAACCCCTAGTCTTTGTTCAGTTTCTTGGATGTTCCTGCCATTCATCATGTTTGCTATCTTTTTATATAGCTTTTTCAACTCCTTTTTTTTGAAATCAAGAGAAATCAGAGCAGCTAACATCAAAACTTGGCCATAACATAGCTATAAATAATGGCATAAAGTTTCCCTTTCTGTTCCTTACATTTTTCATTATAACTACAGATATAATTTTCTTCTTTGGCTGCTAAACAATCCTGACATAAGTTTTCAGGGAGCTATTTTTTTTTACCACATATCTTAACCTCATATTTATCAGTTTTTATTTAAACTCATTGTCCTGTTAAATATTCAGCACACTAAGGTCCTTTCCCAGCTTGTTTCTGTTGGTATATTTGATATGGAGAATGACCACCATGTTTGTTATTCACCACAATCTACAAGTCCTCTCCTAATAGCTGTCTGCAGAGCTGCCCACCCATTCACACAGTCTGTTTCTTCTTTCTAAACACTTTGTACTTGTCTATACTGAAATTCATCTGGAGTTGATCTCAGCTATGACATTGTCTTTTGACTCTTCCTCAGATTGTCATCAAATTTCTTCCTGTTTCACATTTCAAACAAGATCTCCACAAAAGTTCATTTAATTCACCCTACTTGACATTAAATGTTTGCTATTTTCTGAAAATACATTGAAATTTAAAGAGGGATACTCAGTTTATATAAATTTAATCCAAACCACCATAACTGTTTTCCTTACAAGCCTCTCAGGGAATAGTAGCATAAACTTCCCTATAGTTTTCCTCAATACTAGTCCAGTTATCCTGCTAAAGAGCATTACATTGGTTGGTCATAATTTGCCCTGGTCCAAAAAGCCTGTCAGGGCTTCTTTTCAATTTAATTTTCTGTCAGGTAATAAATCATTAACTAACCTTCTCACCGAGAAGACTAGGGCTCAAATATGCAGCTACACTCAAAAAATTTTCATTCTTCTTCAAAGCTAGACTGTTCTGTAAGTTTTTAGGCTATGACAAGCCACAGGCTAAATGTTTTAGGTTTAAATTCTGACAGACAATATATAATCTAAAAGATAGAAATAGTAGAAGGTACTGCTGCCTCACTAAACTGGACAGTAAATTAATACCCGGGGCCAAATCCAGACATGGCTGAGGTTCAGAAATGGATTCACAAGGAGATCAAACATCTGTTTAATTGTTATGTTCAGAACAGCTGGCTGAGAGCAGTGACTGAGAGTTTGAGTTATCTGATTTTACTTTCTGTACGTCTGTCCAAGCTCTCAAATTGCACTAATGGAGGCTGCAGGTGACAAACATTTTTCTTCTGACTGCAAAAGACAAGAATTGTTACCAAAGACAAATTAAATGAGGTAGCAGAGCCCTGTACCTCAGCCATCAGGATGACTGCTGTACTTCAGAAATCTCGTCCCTCAACCTTTAAGGATGGAGCTTTGTCTATCCTCATTATTTCTTTTGATCTATCTCACTGTATGAAAATAAAGAATTGCCCAGTTATTTAGGTAATTTCTTATATGTGTTCAATTAAAGTTACTATGAAGTGCTGCTGTCAATAGTCAAAAATTGGTTGTTAGTGACAGAGTTGCTTTTCTCTTAGGACAGAAACAGCACTTGACGTTCTCACTGGTAGAATGACAGTGTTCAAATTTCAGAACTTTTTCTGGCACATCTCCATGGGGCTAAATCCACCATCAACTATTGGTGTATTTGCCTGCAATACAGTGTTACTTCAGCAAGGTGAAGTATCAGTACTTGGTTTCAGAACATTGCTTTCAGTGAAGAGAAAGTTTGAAATCAGACCCTACTTTCAAGCTAAATTAACATAAAGAAAAATTACTCAATTGGTCTTACTCTTTTCCCCTCACCCCCAAACACTGCTATTGACTAGGGAATATTTAATTACTGATTAGTAAACTACATTCTAAATGCAACGAGCCATGCACACTTCAAAACTATCTCTCCAGTCCTTATTGCTACCACCAGAAAACCTATCTACTTATTTCTAAACTACTTTGACACTCTGGGAGTCATTGTAATTCCTGAAAACAAACACTGCCATCATTTATTTGCTAGAATGATTCTACCTTTGTTCAGATTGCCCCCAAACCAGGCAAACACCATCCAGGGCAATAGAAGATGAGGTAGAAAAAGAAATGAGAATTTTACCATAAGAAATAGCATTGTAAGTCAGTTGAGGATCTTTCTCAGTTTGCCACTACACCTTTTTGATCACACGATAATCTGTTAAAGCAGCATCTCTTTCAAATGCTCCAGAAGTTTAATTTCAAAAATAATCTACCCAATGGAGAGTCACAACAGGGAAAATTGAAAGAATATGACAGTTTTCATATGATGGAGCAACACACTTTAGAATTGCATCAAAATAAAAACTAGTTTTTAGAGAGCATTTCAGACAAAATAGAGTATTAAAATGTTGCAATGCAAGACCTCCTTGTGAAATGAAGTCACTCACACCAAATGAGAACAGAACAGACATAAATTAAACAGCAATTCAGCTCCCTGGTTTGTGTCTGCTTGTGCCAAACATAAAGAAGCACTAATGATAGGGTTTAATACTCAAGTTTTATATCAATATCTGACTAGCCAAGTGCTCATCAAGTTGTCACTTCCAGCTCTACCAGGCCACCAAAGCACTGCATTAAGAGTGTGCATGATACATTGTATTTCAAAGAAAAATATTTTCTCCCCATTTTTTGGATATAATTTCACTCTGGCATTTTGTTTTGGGTTTGTTTGGGTTTTTTTCAGTAGAGAAAACAGGTCTTCCTTCTTGGAACAGGATGAGCTTTGCAACATGGTTCACCACATATTGTAACACACTGGTTGTTTCATTCTGTTTCTATGGACATGAAGATGTAATTAAAACATTGCCATTAATCTAAGTCCTAACCACTGTGTCATTGGAATTTAAACAATTAATGGATATCATTACAAAATGGCAACTGACTTGGTGATTTGACAAAACCTCCTATTTGTACTCAGGGGCAGAACAATATCAGGAACAATCCTTTTGCTTTAACTGATAGTACTGCAATTCTGAAATTTCATCTTTTTCCAGAACACAATACTATGGCAGAAATTTCAAGTGACACAAAATTTTAAAAGGCATGCATATAGGTTAATTGAATTGTATTTGGTAGTAGAAACCTGAAATATTTCTCATATTTGTTTCGGGGGGTTTTTTTAGCATGTGGAAGCCTGATGATACAAAAATCTAAAATCAAAAATCCCTTTTGAAGCAAACTTTTGACACATGTTCTAAAGATGACATGGATTTGACAGTTTGAAAATCTTCAAGGAATTGGTGTTATACATTTCTGTAAAAAGTATTAATTTTAAGACACATTGGAAAACATCCAGCTAGCACTACTGAAATACAGAAATGCTTGTCTTAGTTTTAGTAATAGCCATGAAAGCAAGCATTACATAATTTCAAAATGTATACATTAGTGTGTGTGTCTATGTAGGTTTATATGCACACATATAAGTGATTTGTTTTTTTCTCTAAAAGAGACCCGCATTTATCAAAATAATTCATAATTTTAACTCCCCAGTTAATATGTCTACTACCTCTCACCTCTGAGTCCCTGGTTATGAAAGATGCAATTACTTCCCCAAGCCTTGATAATGTTTTGCATTTATGACAAAAACAAAGTCAGCTAGGAGACATCTTGCATGT
The DNA here is from genome assembly GCA_013399915.1 of Illadopsis cleaveri. Taxonomy (NCBI): domain Eukaryota; kingdom Metazoa; phylum Chordata; class Aves; order Passeriformes; family Timaliidae; genus Illadopsis; species Illadopsis cleaveri. Next base: position 162,567 of record VXBB01025218.1, read on the forward strand.
CAAGCAACACAGAGTGTGATCTTTGAGAAAATCCTTGTATGTCATACGCTCACTGAAAGCAAGAATAAACAAATGCAACCTAATGGCAAACAATACCCATAAAAGTTCTTCTATCCACACTCTGCACTTTTTTTTCTATTAGTCATGAAAAGTCTTGCTGTGAATCCTCACTCAGAAAGACTAATTTGGTGTGTTTGGAGGTAGAAGCATTCTCAGGGACCCAGTCATCTTAAATGTTGCATGGTCTACTTCAAGTTCTGGCTTCAAAGTTACAATAAATATTTTCATTTCCACTATATAAATACTCCCATTTGCCTTAATCCTTTTAGATAGTTTGAGGTCTACTCTCTTATAAGCTCCTTAATAATACTTGGCATGACAATTATATTTTGCTTGGAAATTCTTCACCTACAATTTTTACAAGTCTTGCCTCAAACTAATGTAATAAAAAATGTGACCCATATGCATTTTCGATATACTTCAAATTAACCTGTACGTAGAACCTTTTCTCCCTGAAAAAGTCAGCAAGTAGTCTCAACTGTAGAAAGTACAATCCTGCACTGTACAATCCTCACTGTTTATGAGTTTTCTAATGAAGGTGATAAAACAAGTAAAAACCAACAAAACTGTGGAAGATCTTCAATTACTAGTATTATTTTGTTCTTAAACTTATTTGGGTTTGAGCTGTCACAAAGAAAGGAGAAGAATGCATAGCCATATGATGAATCAACCTCTTACAAAAATGGAGACCAAAGTATTACATCGACTATAATAAAGGTTAAAATCTTAACTAGAACAGTTATTAAAAAAGAGAGCAGCATCTTTCTGAAAGGCAGTAGTGCAGTAGCCTCCAGATTAGTGTGACACCTTAGAAAGGCCATGGAGATGGAGACTGACAGATATATTTAGCAGATGCTAGCACCACCCTCCATATTCTTTAAAGACAGCTGAGACTGGAATACATTTTCCACTCTCAATGTAGTGCAACAGAGGAAATTTCTCTGGCTTACACACAGAAAATGCATCCCTAGTTGTAAAATCAAGTTATGCATTTGTACAAGATCATTTGTATTTCACTATTGGCTTGTTTTTTCTCCCCAGTATATCAACAGCTCTGATGAAGGTGTATTGATATGTACTCAGCAAACACGGAAGTCTACATGGTGGTGAATCATCTACAGACCAGAGAAATATACCCTTCTTATACCAAAAATAAAAACCAAGCTTTAGCACAGCCTGATACTATCTTAGGACAAGGAAATAAAATCTTGGGAAAAATTAGGGATTTTTCAAAATGTAAATAATTAAGAGGAAATTAGATATTGTAGCAAAATCATGGCACTTTCTAAGCATGAAATTTAAAAACTACTCAAAAATTTCTTATTCATTTAGTTACCTTTTTAATGATTTTTGTTTTTAATAAAATCACAAATGTTATGGAAAAGCTTTTTTTTAACTGGAGAAAGTTTTTCATTGAAGTTTCCCAGTAGATTTTTTATTCTCCTAGCCAAAATTTGTATTTTTTCTTTAAAATCTATATATAACCTGATAATTTCAATAAAATATACTGTGAAATATATAAACACATGAAGGATTTTGGACTACAAATATTGATTTCCCCGGAAATTACTTTTGTAAAGCAGTTGGTATAAAAGTTCTTTCTTTTCTTAAGGAAATTTTTTTCATTAGAATATCTTTTTTTTTTTTTACTCAAAAAAGCCTCTACTAAAACACTAATCAGATATCCCCATTTCTCTGATCTGACATGGAACTTTACATCCTTTTTTTTTTTTTTCCCAGTGAGACAAAATCAAGGGAGATCGATTTTTTCACAAAAGCTGTTTCGGTAACTCTTTCAATTCCATTAATAAAGAAAGTTTCTCTTCATGTCATAGTTTGATAAAACTGGATGGAAATTCTGCCACAATGAACAATACGCAGCTATGTTTCAGCTTTTTTGCTAAAACATGTAACAAATATATTCTAGAGAAAAAGATACAAAATATCTAATGTCGTACATAACGCACATAATATCTGAAAAATTGGATTAAAAAATTTGTCACTAATCAAATTCCTGGGGTTTTTTTGTTTGAAATTTAAAGACAATAGCCTTAGTCATCCATATTTAAAAATTCAGTTACTTTTCATCCCTGAAAGTTTACTAATTATTGGTAACTGCACATACATACCGCACAAATTCTGCTGATATATTCTGCTGATATATTTTTTTCGGTTACCTGGTATTGTACCTTCTTCTTTTTTTATTACACTTTTCTTCCATGATTCAATACTGAGCACACAAATAGTGAAATGGCTTTTACAGCACACCCCCTCTCCCCCTCTACACATGAGCACAGAAGGTTTAAAGGCAGCAAGCTGTAGACAATACAAACACTTTGCTGAAGAATAATAAAGTCTCATACCGTCTCCTTTGCTGTTTAATATCAATTGGCTTGTTAATAGCATAAGGCGATCCGTGAGTGCAAGCATTCTGGAATCTAGCCACTTTCCCCAGAGCCAGGTGATCACAGCTAGGTGGTAAACTCATTTTATCCCAACAGAAGCAGCACAAGACTAACAGCCCAAAGGATGCATTCCTGGGAAAACTGGAAACAAAATGTACATGAACATGAACATAATCAACACCATTGAAGTATGCTGCTCCAAAGAAGCCAAGCAGTCCTGTGCCTGGAAAGCAAATGCTCCTCATGTCAGCTGCATCTGTCACCCTCATGGATGCAGGAAGTTGGCTGTTTATTTCCACCCAGTCATACTCCAACCAATTACTGATTAAGCAGATAAAGCAGAATCAGATTCCCTTACCTGTCAGCACTAACCCTAATAATTTTGTTGTTGTTGGGATTTTTTGGTTTTGTTTTTGTTTTGTTCCTTTTTTTTTTTTTTT
>VXBB01025218.1:165528-189385 GCA_013399915.1 Illadopsis cleaveri
TAACATAGTTTAATCAGTTAAGACTATTATCTTAAAAAGCCAAAGACTGCATTCACTTTGAAGCAGCAGGGGGGCCAGAAGAATTGTCCTTGCATATATCNTCCACTATCCCAGTCTCTGTGCAATGCTCTTAGAGGTCCCAACTACAAAAAATAAAAATGAAATGTAGTACTACAGTGCCACTTTCACACACAATGAAATTATGAAATGCATTTTACACTATTGCATGAGAATCTGAGGGATACAAAGATATTTATGCTCAGCACGGAAATAAAACCCCTATCACAGAGAACTGGAAAACTGGGAGTATTTTGTGCGTATCATACGTGTAAGTATTATAAGCACCTCAATCTATCTGACTGGTATTAATCCTCTTGAATTCCCAGCATTAAATCAAAGGAGGCTGCAAAGGTAGAAACCTAACAGGAAACAAGATAGAAAGACAGATAAAGCACCTTGTGAGAACAATGGATGCTGGACTGGTCCCAAAAGGGGAATACCCTATGCCTGGCTTCAGAGCGTTTGACAACATTTACTTTTCCCAGGCTGCAGTCCACTAGAGAAGGAAAAAGAAGTAAATGAATAGAATGTGCCCAATATACCTCAGTGAGAGCAGACAAGCAGCAGAGGTGTCCAACAGAATGGGAAGCAGGATGCCTTGCCTTGGAACTGCTAAAATGAGGTGGAATCAGGAGTTCAAAAGTTCAGACTCATCAGAGGGGTGCTCTGGACTGCAATCACAATGCAGCTGCACCAGAGGCTGCCGCCCTCAGTGCCTGGCTGGAAGCAGAAGCAATTTGTCATGGACCCTTGGCAAGTGTCAAAGTCCTCACAGGACTTTGTTAGATGATGAAAAAAACAGGCAAAAGGTGGAAAGTGATTTATACTGTGTGCCTTCCTTGTATCTAATACAAAGAGAGAAATGTAACGCATAAGACTTTTAACAGGTTGTTATTAATTCTATTTGTGTCCTGAAACTGTTTTGTCTGTATAACTGGAATATAATTTTGAATACACAGCAAATAAAGATTGAATTCAATCCACATAAACTTTCTATTGCATTAACACACACTCTAAGGAAAGAGACCACCCTCTCGGAAAGATGAAAATGTGACCGATGCGAGCTGTGAATCTGCACTAGACTTTTAAATGTGGCACTAGTATAAGACTACATCTGGTTCTATTTAGATATAAAAATACCAACAGTTAAAAAACTCCTTCAGAAACTACTTCAGCGTTGTGAAACAGAACAGAACAGAACAGAATCTAACCTGAGCCTCAAGTAGCCATTCTCTGACATGCAAATATAGTTATTATGAAGAAAAAAAAACCCCAAGCTAAAAAGCAAGCAACTGGAATATACTGCCTATTAGCTCTTTAGTTAAGAAAGAAAAAGAAAGGAGAAAAAGGTAAGGAAAGCAGGCAAATCTAAAAATCATTTAAGAAAAATCAGATCAAAGGAAAATCAGAGGGTTTTTCCTCAGTTGTGGCTTGTTTGTTGGGTTCTTGTTTGGTAGGAGTTTTGTTTGTTTGTTTATATTTGGGGTTTATTTAAGTGCAACTAAAGTTGGTTGCAAACCAGTATTTTTATATAGGGAACAGTTTCTTCCCTGTTAATGAAGTGGAATAGTTTCTTTTCATTTCATAATGGGTGCATACGCACAACTGNCTGGGGAGGGGTCTCAGGGGTCCTGCCAAGTGCTGGGCAGAACTCTTCGAAGTTTCTGGACTTAGGGGACAGGATTTAAGATGGGCAGGAAGAAAAAGGATACATTGGGAGGATGGACTAAAGGAGAATAGAAACTACACAGAACATAAATCACCTTCTCATAAGAACAGCTCTGAGGCAGCAAGGGGCCCATCTTAGGTACACAAAACTAAACTAAACTTACAATGAAAAATGTTAAACAAAATCCTGCAACCCCACACTGGACTGTAAGAACTGGGAGGCTCCAATCTTTCTCCCAGCCATCTGTCTTTGGAGGCCATGAAAATTTACTGGGAAACGTACAGCAAACAATATCTTCCCATCTCATGGTCTGTGGTCACATGTGAGATGGAATATCATATCAACTGCAAAACACTTTCTGCAAATCTGACCATTGGACATGACTATTTTTAGCTTATTTGGGTAGACTCAAAGTATTAAAACTATCATAACTTTGAAGTCACACTGATACCAGATATGCTCCATGGAACTTGTCTTTTACCTGAGAGCTCTTTTGTTCCTCAGTGAAGGATGAGTTTTTGAAAACTATACATTGAACACATCTTCAGCTTTAACACCTTTGTAAAGTATGCAGCCAGAAAAAGTGAACTTACTTTGACATAATGTTTTCAATATAATGTGTGTGCAGGTAATTAGACCATATTCAAATTAGCCTCAAGGGAAACTTCAGTGGAACAGTTTAGCATTGGGATATATCAAGGCATTTTAAGATTGGATTGACTTTTATGAAATTCTGGCAGAAAAATTAATACCACTTAAACTTGATATCTTAAGAGCAATCTAAATTTTTCCATGACAATGTGGTCTACAGTATGTTATAATACTCAAATATTCTCTAAAATCAACATTTATGTGTAATAAATACCTTCAGTTTTTCAATCTGATATATTTAGGTTGATGTAAAACTAATCCATCTGAGATTTTACTGTGTGGATGGATACTGATATTTGGATTGCCACACAGTTTAATTCAAATATCTCAAAGTACTTGAAAAAAAAAAATTAAACTTAATCATAGTTTGTGCCCATAATATAATATGAAGATTCAAATATTACTCTAACAACTTTCTATTTACTTGCTTTATGAAAAGTTTTTTAACATTTTTTTGAATTTTAATTTAATAAAAACTACATTTTTATTATCCTTTAATCATATGCCCATCTCAGTGAAATGTGGAATACTAACCTTGTGTTTTTTAAGGAATTACATTCATTTGGCATATGGCATATTTGTATATACCGTTTTATGTATGAAATTTAAACAACGTTTGCAAAACTTTGACACCAGGAAATAGTTTGGCATTAAAGAATAATTAGCAAAATCTTCTCTTGCTGTGTGAGAGAAATTACATAAGATTTTGCCTCCTATTGCTTCTATTACTACTGTTAAATTGCAGAGTTTTGACTAGATGGCCTCAGCCAATGTCATGGGCTTCGCTAGATCAGAGAAGATTTTAAGGAAAAATCAAGTGTTCCTCACATTCACAGCCTAAATATATGAAAATATTTTTCTCCATCTATTCTATATAGTGTTAGTTTCTATCTACGAACTAAATCTCTTTCCTTGTGACAAGAATTCTTTCCCTGAAATATGACTGGAAAAGAATTGACAGAAGACATGAAAATGGTTTGGCAACATGTGACAATTTTTTCTGAGGAAGATACGGCCTGTCCAGAATACAATTATAATTAAGAACCTTCACTTATGGATTAATAGACTGGACAAAGCTCCCCGTCCCACAACTGCTTTGAAGATTTTCCCTTCATATATATATTTATTTGTCTAAATAACTATTTAAAATATTGCTGTTGAACATTCCCAGACTGCTGAATATGTGCAATCATTTAACTCTAAATGGAAAGGAAAAAGAAATACAGGAATAAAGGTGTTATTTCGACACTTATCTTCTTGACTGATGAATATTTGATTGTCTCTCCCATTTTTTAGAGAATGAATTTCCTAAAAAATGTACTGCTAATTTACTTTAGATGAAGACTATTGCTTGAATTGTCCAAAACTATTTGCATGGGGTTTTTATTAAGTGCTAATTGGTAGTAATCTGAAAAATTATGCTATATGTCCTACATACCGCCAGCCAAAACAAATACACAGGCAAAAATTCATAACATACGGGTCATATAATAAAGTTGTGAATAAGAATCAGCTCTTGCTTACAGCACTGCACAGACTGAACAGACATATTGTGAGTCTGTTACACATGGGGATAACAAAAATGGTTTTATATAGTCTATATCAGATACAGACTGGAAAAGGGCCTCAGTTCAAAGGAGTGAGACAAAGATTCAATAAAGGCATATACTTGGCTTCAATTTTTAATGTTTAAATTAGTCTTACAAAGATGAATCTGGCTTCAACATATGTTCTTTTAACTCTGCCAATACACTTTTGCTATTGAAATGCAGGGCTACATGTTACTGCCCTTGAAGACCCTTTTTTTCAATTGACTCCTACACAGTTTTGCTTCCCTTTATCTCATTAAATAATGCACCGAATCCTAAATGAAGACCTTCTATTCTCTACCTCACATATCATTAATGCATCAGAATAGCTGCAGGGGGTTCATTCAGCCCAGCACCCCATGCAACACTGGCCCAGAAGCCTGCCCTTTACTTGGCATGCATCTTAACAATAAAACCAAAAAGGTTTGGAAAATTGAATTTCAGCTATCTCATTGCAAGGAAATCATATTCTTTTCACAGAAAAAAATTATTTAAGGACAAAAAATAGCTGATGAATAGGAGCAATTAAAAATCAGAAGTTCTTATTAAATTCAGTCTGCAAGCATAGATAGTGTCACTGTATATAATGTTACTCACTAAAAGACATTAATGACATACTGCAGTAGTTACACAGCAGAACAATTCTGTTTATTCATCTCACCAAATGAACATCTTCCTTTAACATTGGCTGCTACTACTATATTTAGAATATCAAGTTAGTATTGCCAATGCTGTTTATTGAATAGGCAAAAAAAAGTCATTTTAGAATAGGTGCTGATAATATGCATTATTTCTATGGCATACTAACTACAAATTTTTCTATTTAAGATTAAATATTTCCATAAGAAACTGTCAGTTTATAAGGAAGTTCATGACAACTTTCTTTATTTTATTAACAATTCCATGAATAAGGTGAAGAACTGTGCTGTCCTCTTTAACACTGACATTATGAAGGCTTTCTGATTCCCACAGGAAAACTGTAAGGTGTAGATATCTACTTGGTATAAATTCACCTCCATATTCCATGACATTTTCAAATTTATAGTATAGATCTAATAGTATTATTTATCTCTTCCCAGAATGATATAACCAGGCTGTCTAAAACCCTCCTATAAAACAAAACAAAATAAAACTCACAGTGATATTGTCCATATGACTGTCACACCCCACACAAATCACACATGAGAGAAAGAGCAGAAGGATGTGCCTTCAACTTAATGTAACTGCAGGAAAAAATCCTTTTCTGACGGCAAAGGAGTCTTAATTCTATATTGTCTAGGAAAAAGGAGGAACTTCTGCCCTAAAAACAGGATAATCCAGCATAATTACGGGATATAGTTTGCTATACATTCTAACAAGCTGAGCTCTTCTTGCTGTGAGAAATTTTCACAGTACCTTGTTTACAGCACTGTTTAATAGGATATATCACTCTAAATAGTTAAGGGTTTGTTTAGGAATCAACACTTAAATATGTTTTCCTTATGTTTGAAAATACAACAACTCTTAAGACCCTGAGTGTCTCACAACAGTTTTGACTCTGCCACAACCTGTCAGAGCTGAGCCTGGATAAGGGTGCGTGTGCACATACACGACTGAGCTGCCTCCAGCTTCCCTCCTGCTCTTGTTGTGTGGATTGGGGTGCCCCTGGTGAATTGATTCCAGTTATTAACTGAAAGAGCAAAGAAAGAAGTAATGTTTTGTATTCAAACTTCTGAAACAAAAGAAATTACTTCCTAAGAATACCGGTGTCTTTTCCGTTAAAAGTGCCCAGTGCAACATCCCCAAATGTAATGTCTACAATATTGATGTCTGCCTTTAACCAGGTGTATCATGGGATCTTTTTTGCCCCTCTTGTGGAAATGCTGAATGGTAATTTGTGTTTGTAGTGAGCAATATGACCAAAAAGATGCCATTAAAAAAAAAAAAACACAAAAAAAAAAAAAAAACAGATTGTCGGTTTGCAAATTTAATACCCAAAATAAATAGCATATATTTTGCCATTGATCTTCCTGTGTCTGACAATAGAAAAGTTGCTACCATTTTAGATGTTCAGGTTATTGTAAAAATAAATGTAAAAATAAATGATATTATACTGTTGAACACTCCAGAAAAACTAACAAGGGAATAAATTTTTTTACTAGCCACGACTCACAATGTTCTATAGCCTGTGCGACAGAGTTGCTTTGTAAAAGGTAAAGGGATTCTCCACAAAAATCAGTGAAGATAAAATAAGAAACTGTCCTGTCAGTCTCATTGAATACATAAGGCTAAGGTCCTTTGAAAAAGCTCACAATTAAACATCTGAAGATTATCAGTCCATGTGTGCACAGTCAAAATTACCTTTACTAAATAAGGGCACAGTCAAAATTTACTAAATAAGGATAATTTAATCCTTTATAAAACTAGAATGTCAAAGCTTGCAACACCTATGTTTCTTTATGCTTTTCTTTTGGTTTGGAATTTTAAGTATGTTGTAGCAGATGAAGCAAATTGAAAAGGTGAGAATATTCACAGCTATGAAAATACTGCATAAACCAAAGTCTGTACACAAAAAACAAATCCCCTTTTTTTCCACAGAAATCTTGTAAGTACTGCACTTCAGCTTATTCACTATGATAGCTGTAACACTACTTTGTGCTGCACCAACCATGTTGAGTATTGGACTCTTTCCCTTGATGCCATCATCTCAATTCCTGATCTCTGCTACAAATAAACTTCAGGACCTGCAGAGAAAATAACTTGCTGATTTGCAACAGAAATTAACAGAGAATCTGCTTTCACACACAGGGACACAGTTTCTGCATTGCTGCATAGGTATGCTATTGTGAATTGCTTTTTTTATAATAAAAGAAGAATTTTATTTCTCTTTTCGGAAGTGCTGGGTAAAGGTTTCTTTCCCCTTTTCAAAGTGTTTAAAAAAATTAGTATTTAGTCATCCTCACTTCCAGTATAATGGATATACTTGTTTGTATTCTATGTCTGTTATGGGAAAGTTCTGATTTTTATCATGATAAAATGCAAGCCATCACCACCTCATAGAAAATATTTCTTTACAAAATGGCCTCATTGTATGAAATGAGTCATACTGCTTCCTGGGGTGAGATGCAGAGCAAGAGTTAAGGAGAACAAAATGGTCACTAAGTATTTGCAAATATTACTTCATGCTCCTTCCAAAATTGATGAGCATATATTGAAGACCAATATAAAAGTGAGGAGAAAAATTAAATTCAAGCCATAATCTTAATTTTGTATTGTAAATAATCGTTCATGCATAATAATTTACACTACAGTAAATAACCATCATCACAAAGCTCTTGAAACTTTGTACGAAAGGCTGGTTTTCCTTTCATGACCCTAAATTTGAAGTCCATTTAAACTTCTTATTTGAACTGCTAAAGATTACCAACTAAAGGCTACCTACTCCTGTGTTATCAAAGATTTTCTAGTGGAGAAAATGAAATAAATCTGCTTTGTAGTGTTGATGATAATTAGTATAAGTGCACATGCTAAGGTGATCCTTGTCAATACTTTAATGTTTTCTATGGCTTGAGGTTAAACCTGAGACCAGCACCAGATGACACAAAGTTAGGTATAACTGCAGCAGGTAAAATGCCAGGAAAAAAAATTCAGGAACATTGCCTAGCAAGCCCTGGGAGAAAAGTAGGCAAGTTATTTTCAGAGCTGTAGTTGGGCAAGTTATAAAGATCACAATCCCTCTAGTTTTATCTAAGTGTCAGTTTAGATTCAATTGTGGACAGCTGACAGATTTTACCCCCTCAGGATGGTGCCGGCATAATCAGTCAGACTCTAATGCCACTCTTAAATTTGTCATATGATCCCGTTAACTTTATATGTTTGACACAGCTGAACATCATTGCTTGTTAGAACATATTGAGAACTGCTCTGTCTCCAAGATTGACTCTGAATCTTACTTGAATGTGGGTACGTGGATAGAGCAAGCCTTCATTTTGATGGAAGAGACACTCAAAGATACACTCTGTGATCACAGCAGGACAGAACTCTTTGTGTGAACTTAAGAGTATTTTTATCTATTCAGACAAACTTGGTCAATTTTTTTTTTTCCCCAGAAATCACAGAGAAGACTCTCTATAGTGTTGTTCTTTTGATACAATAAAGCAAGGATGAAATTAAAATTTTGCAGATGTTACTAATTAATTAATACCTTGATTTCAGTGGAGTTCTGAAGGTACTTTAGTAACTGATTTCAGTTGATGCTGCTGTGAATAGTCCTTTAGGGAGGTTTAGCCATTATTGTGGTCAAAGCCTTTGTGTGTTTCCAGTTAAGGAAGTAGCCATTTGGAAAAGAATACTGCAGAAAGAAGTGCTGTAAGCAGAGCAGTTTGAAAAAGGCCAAAATGAAGCTGCTTATGAATCACAGGGAACCGATTTGAAGGCTGAGGAAGTAACACAGAACAAAGAGAAACCTCCTTTGGAACAAACTATGTTACAGTCAGTTGCAGTGGAGGCTTTTGGATGTCACCATAATCTAAAATCAGACCTCAGAACTGCATGAACACAGAGTGAATTTGTACTCTGGATGTAGTCACTGTACATCATAGTTCCATTTCAGAACAAGACATGGTCTCATCCAAATAAGTTTCAGAATATGAAGGAATTTTCTGTTGAGAACCCCAGCAACTAAAAACCACCACACTCACAATGGTTTCTGTCTGACAAGTCATTTTCATGCCAAATTCCTAAAGCAAAAAAGGCTAAGATATAGAAGAAGAAAGAGTAAAATTTTGCAGGATAGCATCATGATATTGTATAGCAGTGTACTATTTATGTGTACAACACATAAATAAGATCTCAAAATATGGTTTTCTTTTTAGAAGACTAAAGTATTTGTAAACACAGGACAATATTCTGTTTTGTTTTCTGCAAGCCACCAATGAACGACAAAGTCGAGAGCAACAAACAGAGCCAAAGGATATCTGGAATAGGGGAGAAAATGGGGAATAGAGTAATGCTCATAAAACAAGGCAGGTTGTGCTGAGTGAAAGAGCAGAGAGAAAGAAAATAAAGCCCATGTCCACCCAACAATGCTGAAAGTTTCCTGTGCATCTCTGATGACAGGGTGCAGACTGGCATGCTGGACTGTGTTTATTTGTTCCAGGTCCAAAATGAAAGAAAGTAAAAGCACAAAACTTGTAGAAGAGTCAGGAAACAGGCTATTCTTCTGGCCCCAGAAAGGTGAGCAACTTAAAAAAAATTACCAAAGGATTACTAGCCTCAGATCCGTTACAAACCCAAAACTAAATGGAAAACCACAAGTCGTGTAATTTCCCTCTGGATACCTTGCATTTTCTATATGGAAGAGGGTCACTGTACCAAAGTCATCTAGCTCTATAGTGCAGACTTATTTGTATTAGGATTTTGCAGGAGTCTGAGCAAACTGTATTATGTTAGTAATTTTACATGCATTCCAAATATGAAAAGTATGCAATAACCTCATAGTTATCTGATGCTATCTTAAACATGCGAGAGTACTAGCCTCAAACTGAGATAAGAACAAAGATTTTGAGCTTATCTTAGCTGCAACAAAACGAAACACGTACGTTTCCATTTCTGCTGTCATCATCTGTAGCACACACTACCCATGACTGATCCTCTTTTATTAGCCCATTTGTTACAAAATGACAATTTACTAGTCCCATCCTTATGACTTCACTGCTTTAATTCCTGTAACAGCCTGTTAGAAGATACATTATTTGGTCTTTTGAAGAACACATTCTCAGTGCTTAATTCTGTGTCTGTACTATAATGCAACAAGTGTGGGGATGACAAAGAAAATGTATTCAAAACCCAATAAAAGCCCACTGTATGCTAGACAACAAAGATTTCATGAAAAAACCAAAAACCCTCAAGCTTTGAAGTCAATAAGATTCTGCCAGTAAATACATGATTTGCATACAGTTTTCCTCTAGCAGAAAGAACAGCTGCATATTAAATTGGTTTGACAAAACATGTTAGGAAAACATCAGCAGAAGTGGTTAGAATGTAAAATGCCAATATTTAAACCCAAAAAAGACTGGGTTAAAAAAAATTTAAAAATTAGAAACAACTCCAAAACAAGGCTGCATTCTATTTCAGCTTGCTGTGTTTATGAGAATGCAATTATGTTTGCAACATTTGTCAACCCTGTCACTTGTGCATGCATGAGGTACTGTAAGATATTGTGTGTATACACAAGATATTACCTAAAGAGTACAATTTGCACAGTTGAACGGTCTCTGCAGAAATAAATAAAAGATCTTGCTTGAAATATGTCTGTCTCTGTATTTTGCATGGTACAAAAGAAACTCGTTCTACCTTCCAGACCCCAATTCCTTTCCTCTTAGGGCACCCTCTCTGAATGGTTCTATTATTCGTGCCTTGAGGATGGCAATGCAGAGATCACAGTAGGCAGTTCTCAACAGGCTCCTTGTCAGAAAACTCACAAGAAGTCAAATTCAACCTAATTTTCTGTCAGAAAGCACACAGCATTATGCAATCTGCTAGCACCAGAAAATAAGAGGCTGCCAGGCCCACGTGTCATGGCTGATTTTTACCATTCTGCAGAATTTACTACTCTCCCTCAAAGGGTGCTTTAAATTACAAGAATTTTAAAGTTGCATGGAATGGATACATAATCACAGGTGTGTTTTATGCATATTTATCTACATACAAAAAAATATATTTAACCTCTCCCTTTACATGCGATGCATAAGTCTGAAGGAAAATATTGTGAACATAGTGTTGAAAGCTTAACAGGATTGGTTTCTTTAAATGGTTTTGCTTTTTTTTTCTTATCAGAACTGCAGAGCAAAACAGTTTCTTACAAAAAAAAAAAAGTCACTTTGAAAGACAGTTTCTATTCCATTATAACTCAAAAGAAGATATACTATTCTAGTATCTTGAGCAGCAAAATCTAGAAACAATTTGCATGAATTTTTAAACTCCTTATAATGAAGCCTTAGTGAATGTTCTAATTTCCCTATTCAGCCAATCACTTGCTATGCTAAAATCCTCATATTGCACTCTACAGGTTGATTCAATAACATAGTATTTATCAAACCATTTTTTGTCTGAAGTATGTTATCTCCTGTACATCTGAATGATAACATCTATTATGAAAAGCTTTACAAATATGTCTTTATCATATTAGCCATTATTTTTCTCCCTGATATTGTCAAAACAAATACTGAAGTTTTAAAGATCTCAGTATAGAGTCATTATGTAGACTCACCAAGAAGTCACTAAATAACATGTCAAATGTGAAAAAAACCCAGCATGTATGACTTTTGATTTGTTGTTCTTGTTGGTCCTCTTAGCTTATTTCATTTTCTTTTCCTTAAAAGAATATCTGATTTTTACAGCTAGATTAAATAATTTAGTGATGTACAATATACAAAAGTTTACATTTAAAATAGACATTAAAATCTCCTATTTTCAGCAACCTGTAACCTTTAAAGGCAATATTCCTTTATGTCTGAACTTCTTTAGGTGTTAAAAAGCTGAAGTAGACATTCTTTTAAATGAGGAAAATACTAAAATATTGCTTCTATTCTTTTAACTTTTAATCAAGATGGAGGTCTTTACCCATCATTTCAAAAATTGCAGTAAGTACTGTTTAGTCTTGTCCTTTTTAGCCTTTGAATCAGGTAAATGTTTTGAGCTGTTTTAATTTTTATTTTCCAATCTATCTCAAAACAGTTTATTTAACTTTTTACCTCAGTTTCAGATATACTTATGTGTGCTTGTATATCTGTATGTGTGTGAACACAAATTTAGTGAAATTCATTGTAGGCAGTGTATAATTAGGCAAACTAAATTCATACAAGATTAAAATTAATACTTATTTTTCAGATGTGTCAGAAAAGCTTTAGTATCTAGCAAGCACAAGATCTTGAGTTTTGCAGTGGAACATGTATAAATTCCTAAGCCAGTACGAGTCCTAGAGCATTTACCAGTTTGACACTGGTACTACAAAGGTCAGGTAGATGAGACTCATCTCTGCTAGCATGTCAGCCTTCCATGCTCATTGTCCAGGACTCCTAGAATTCCCTTAGTACCACTAAGCTTTCAAAACTCTGATTTGCAGAATGAGTCCAGAAGACATCACCACTTCAAATACCTTTGGTTAGGCCCTGAAAAGCAGTGGTGTGTGAGATTCATGTTTCTGCTGTAAAAACATTCACTTGTGTCATTTTCCTTGTAGTTATACCCAGTTTCCTCCTCTGCTGTTTCTCTCTTTTCTCTCCTTGGCCTTCTAAATAAAAGCTTTCAGCCCTAGCCTTGCTAAGGGAGCACCCTGCATTCCTATAACTGAAACTACAATGGAAGCTATCAGTAATGTCATAAATAGATTCAATTCAGCACAGACAACCATATTTTGGAGAAGTTCAGAAGGCCATCTGTTCTACTGCTTCATCAAATGGTTGTGAGACAAACTAAAGAGAATCACAGTTACAGGCATTTTCCCCTATTTTTCACTTTTCCCTATTGCCTCGTAATTGCCTTGTTTCCCTTCAAGGAAGCAAGATCAAATTGTACTTTAGTAAGAGCCTCATTACTGCTTCAGATACCTTGTGTGACACCTTTTACAAAAGGGCAGTTTCTTCCATCTTTGATATGAGCCAAATAACTTTCAAACACAGACATTTCTGCCACGAAAACTCTCCAGATATGTATTTCAGCCTTATAGGAAAGAGTAAAGCCTTTACACAAAATTGTGTGACCCTAGACCCTGGAGAGGAGGGAGTGCTGCCTGCAGTTCACCTGGGCAGTCTGGCAATGCCACTAGCATTTCATGAACATTTCCTCTAAATAGGTTCTCTCACCATTTAATTCTACACAAACTAATCCTCTGTAATGGGTACACTGCTTCAATTAAGAAAGAAAAAAGTAGATGAGCATGTAAACCAAAGTAAATTCTTACCAAACAGACCGTCATTTTTGTTGTCTTGATTTTTACCTCTTTCACTGAACTTGGAGAAGGCAGAGAGGAATGTTAGGCAGAAAAAGACAGAGTACTTACCTAGAAAACAGAACATTGAGAAAAAAATCATTAGAACATGGAAGCTTACAATTTCTACTTATATCAGTAGCATGTAAAAATACATACAGAAGCCCTAGAAAAAAATATTGTTTCTCCTTAGGTAATAATGCAATTTTTCTAAGTTATTGCCCAAATAATGTGGAGTTAGCACATAAATATACATATACAACACTATCTTTCCTTGCATATCCAAAAATCTTTGTGAATCTTTTTAAGAATATTTTTTCTAAACATACCTGAAATTTAATACAACATCTATTTTTGACAGCTTCTGTACAAAATATTTATATATTTCTGTGGACAGTATAATAGAAACTTTTATTTCAATTACCAGCTACAATCATTAGCTGCCAGCATATATATTTTATGCAGTTGAATTTAAAATTAGTTTTGTTTTAGTATTATTGAATATAACTGTACAAAACATGCAAGTAAACTTTGAGTTCTCATATCCTCATAAAAAAAGTAGTTTTTCAGTCATTGTATATACAAACAGATCAAACTTTGGATAGACTTAATGTGAAGTATTGAAGATATTTTAAGATCACTAAAGTTTCTTTGCTATTTAATTCCATCAAAAGTATTCATGTCATAAATTGGAAAAAGAAAAAGATTACATAAATTACTTGAGTTATAGGAAGAACTATGTAAGAGGATACAAAAATGTCCTGTATTTCAAATATGACTAGACCACTAGAATTTTTACCAGTGCTCAGTACAATGTTTCTCTCTAGCAATTAATCCAAATTGTGCTAACAATAAACGGTAAAGAATTAGTGTTTTGTTTATCGTCTTCAGTAGCCTAAAAACCTGCATGCTGTCATCCCAGTCACATATGCAGAGAAACTCCAGGACAAATAAAGCTCACCACAAGTGAAAACTTAAAATCAAAGGAAAAAAAAATATCCCTATTATTCAGTACTACTGAATTTACAACCTATTACACTTTCAGCAGAAGTACTGTGAAAATATGATTAACAAATGTCTTAAAGCTCAGTCCAGAAGTGACAGTGAAGAGTCTCATGAGAAATACAAGGTGAATTTGACACACATTAGAAGCCATTGCTACTGTAAAACCCTTCTCCCTATGTTTTCCTATTCATCATTTTCCTGCAGTGTTTTTGATACTCTTTCCCTCAGCAAATACCACACTCACCCCCTGGTGTTGCTGACAAGCCTAATACCTGGACTCTCCAGACTTCATGTTCTTCCTCCCCTGGGTATTGCCAATCAGACACAATTAATGCACAAGCACAATGCAATCCAGATGTCAATCAGTGACTGGGGCAAAATGGGGAGAATACCAGAGGGGAAAAGTTATTTAAATAACTTAAATAAAAGTTACTGTCATGATAGCAACTGTGTGTGTATGATACATTCCTACAAATGCTGATATTACGTTTAATTAAATACACTGGTTTTTTCCTAAATTTAACAGTTTTGCTTAATGATTTAGAAATGGAAATTAATTTTAAAATCCTACAAGAAAGATGTGACAAAAAACCTTCTATTAGACTTAAATTAGAGCTCTTACAAAACTGAAGTTTATATTGGACATAACTCTAGGGAAAAAAAAAATAGGAGTTGAAGTATTTTCTGGAACAGGTACAGCATTCAGCAGAAACAGGCTGAAAAAAGACCTTAGCTGGCTGAAGGGATGAATATTATTAACTAAATTTCTCAGTACATGAAGGCTAAAAATATTTATAGTCAGGAGAACCTGACAACTGACACTTCCATATTTTATATCTGTAGGTTCACTTACATTTTCACTGTTTGTCAAAACAGGTTTTTAAGACAACTCTTTTGCTCTCATTACATCTATTCTTTTGCCCTTAGGGGGTAGCAGAAATAAGATTATAAGAAAATACCTGTGACAAATGCCACAAGGAATATTTTCATATTAAGGCCAAAAGAAAAAAACAGCAGTAGCAAAAAAATCTTCATTTTAAAGAGGATTTTTTTTTCTGTTTTAACACATTAAGGCAGTATGTTGTACTGGTGTAGATTACAGCTAATTTAGCTAAGCAGTGCAAATAGATTTAGATTCTTCTTCAGACACAGAGGATCAAAATATGATGCACATCCCTGTATGCTATCTGAAAATAGCACAATCTATCTCCCCCTTTCCTCATGCTCGTTTCAGTGATAAAACAGCTCCAAAGCAGTTCTTAAAAAGGGAAGAAGATTTTATATGTCATACAACCAGCAAAGGGGTTAGGGTAACTGGTTTAGCTTTCATTTAGCTAAGAAGGCTGTAACTGTTATGTATAAAGCTAGAACATTCATGATTTTCAAGTAGTCAGACCTTCAAAGGATACCAGCTTCTGACTAAGAGTTATAGGTTTGCTTGTTGAACTACAGCAGCAACAATTCATACCCTGCTGGGTACTGGGCAGTGCCAAAGCTTCTGCTAGCAGACTCAGGTGAAGCAAAAACTGGAAAGCTGTATTGTGTAATTGCATTGGACAGAATCAAGCCCAAGTTAATGTGTTAATGTGTTCCCTTTCTCAGTGGGGCTTATTAGCCCAAGTTAATGTGTTAAATTCCTCAGTGGGGCTAATTAGATTGTCTGCTAGACTGGCTTATATCTCAGGCACTTCAGACTATTAATAGAGCCTTCATAGAACTTTTCCACTGACAGTAGGAAACTGGTGAGTGTTGAATGGAGGAATGTCTTGCTGAGACCCATGGTGAGGAATGGTAAGTGAACAGGGTCTGGATAGCAGGGATAAGGGGAGAGAGATATAATTACTGTACTCAACTACCTATGGGAAGAATATAGAGAGGTAAAGCTGAACTCTTCCCAGCCATTCATGGAGATTAAAGAAAAAACAGTTGCAGTTTGCATAAAATCGTATTTAGAATACTACAAGGAAATACCAGAAAAGAATAACCTTCACAATTATGATGAGTAAGAACAGAAACCAGCTGCCCTAAACTTTCATGGAATCTCCACTCTCTTAAATGCTCAAAGCTTCAATGATGAAGCCCCTGGGAAATTTGATCAAACTTCAATGTTAGCCCTGTAGTCTGTAGAAGATTGGATGAAATAGCTTAGGGAGAAGCTTGCCAAGTTAATTGATTTTATGACTCAATGATTCTAACTCTGTAGTTACAACTAATAATAACGTGGTTTTATAAAAAGAGACTAGAAATGAGAAGGCCAAGACATTCTTTATACCTTTCCTCTTCCTTGATGTGATGCTATGCATACATCAGCTGTAGGCATCACTCCATGACCTCCACAGGACAGAATTTTATTTTCTATGCTTAAAACAAACAGATTCCTTATTGCCATCATTTTTGTGCAGCCCATATGCTCTGCAAACTATTCTCTACAGTTAGGCTACAAATGCCTTCTTAGAATACATAAGTATTGTTAAACATTCCTTGTTTCAATGAGTAACATGTTATAAAACAGTTTTGAAACTCAGGAAAAGGAATTAGAGACTTCCTAAGAAGCAGAGTTATCAGTATCCTAGTGGTACCTCTTGGAAGTGTAAATCAATACTTACTTTTTGAGCTTTTTAAATCTAATCCATACGAGATTTGTTTTTTAAATACCTAGGACAATTTTGAAATGTATATAAACTTTTCTTACTGTAGATTGTACTTGTGGATTCAGGACTAGATACTTTCATAATGGGGTCTTGTTGAAAGAATGTCATAGAAATGACACATAGGAACAAAACCAGAGTATAATATTATTAACAATAGTGAAACATTGCTACACTGAATTAGTATTAAAAATATTAAAAGTGTTATTTCATAATGTTTGTCTACCATTATTTATTTTGTCAGTCAGGCATGCCCTAATACCATTTGAGAAGGACACATTCAGGAAGTACTTGGCAGTCAGTATTTGTATGTTGATATTGTATATATCTGCAGATGGAGGATGGAAAGGACGAGCTTCTGTTATCATTCAGATTAAATTCTCTGATAGTTTAAATATTGCAGCTGAAATCATCGTATAGACCAAAATTACATACAACTATAGAAAGAAGTTCCATCTTTGTAAATCTATTTTCTTTACATGCAAAAGCATGTACATTTATAATGTTCAAATGTTGGCATTGAAGGATAGATTCTCAGTGGTGCTGTTGCAGAACTAATTAAAGCCACAGCTGGAGGAAGAATTACAAAGGCAAGAAGAAATCTGGAGCAATTTTAGTTCCTCCCCCCAAATATATTCAAATCCTCTCAGCCTTTTTTGTAGAAACCAGATGAAGAAGTATAATTTGCTTCTCACTAGACTGCAGAATAAAAATGCTTGGATAATGAGTATTTGAAAACTGACTGCTATATGGCACTGCTACAACACAAGGGCATTAGCTCTCCTTCTACTCTTTCATTTGTTCTTCTTAGTAAAGATCAAAGATGTCCACTCTGAAAATAATGGTTCTCAAATGCTGATGGCAGACATTAGGTAGAGAAAGTCATCTTCACATGCTTCTGCTTTTAGTTTATGACAGCATAACACCAACAGACAGAAGAACTGACAACAGAAGAGGCATGTGTGAGCTAATGTTGTATGAGTATTCATCAGCAAAAGAAGATGTCATTTACTCTCTACAGCAGTATTCCTACCACCCACTACTGTTTTCTTTCCTCCTCCCACTTTCTGTCATTTGTATACTTCTCTGTGCTTAGTTTTGTGTAAAATCACTTCTTTCAGATCCCTTCAGGTCCCACAGAGTTCCTGTGTGACTGTGTGGAGTGACAGAGTTGCAGTTCTGGCTGCATCTGATAATCCTGCTTTCTGCAATGCCTCTGATGCAAGGGATATTAGGCCTTTTAGTAAAGCCTATTTCCCATGCCTACCAGGTAAGATAAAGCAGTGAAGAGGCTTCACCTATGAATACATAATTTACACACTTATTTATTTGAGCCTTAATTATGGTCATATCTTACTTAATGTGCTCCCACTTGAGCATTATGTAGGCTTCTAAATCACATAATTGAAAATCATGATGACTAGAGAAGAAAATGTGTTTCAAAGAGATTAATTAAAGGATCTTAGAGAATTTGTAGTATTAAATTGCCTTCTATCTACTGCTGCTCCGTCTTCTTCACCACTGCAATTCCCCTCTTCACAACTTTCAGTATATTTAAAGAGTGGGTGTGGTACTCATAATTCCAATAGTCTTCAAACATTTCAGTGAAAATATCTCTGAAAATAAATACACATAGCTGATAACCTAATCTCATAGCTTTTTTTTTTAAGATTATCTATTACTTTGTGCATAATTATATGACTATTCTAGCAGTAAGATGCAACCAATATGAAATTTCTGATATATTTTGCAGGACTTCATCCCTAAGAAAAGAACATGTGATACACCATATTTTAAGGACTTCAAAAGTTGCCATGGCAATGACAATCCTATGTTACTCTCAGAAGTTAGGAAAAATGGCCAATGATATCACAGAATCAGATAGATAACAGAAACAGCATTATATTTGTTGAAGGGAAAGAACACAAAAAGGTTCTTCTATACATCAGAAGGTATGGAAGATAAGATTATGCTAGTACATCCTCATCCACAGATACCATATTTTCCAATTAGTAGTTTTTTTTATAATAACGTCTGTATCTTTTTCTCAATAATATTTACAGAGGCAGGATAAGGAAGTTTTACATGAGAATTTGTTGTACTGCCCATTACCAGTGAGACAGCACTTCCCAGAAATATGTTAAGAAGAGACAAGCAGGTGAATGCAATGCTGGAAACACTTAAGAAATAAAAGACACTTGCAGAATGACTGCTTCCCACAAGTCCAAGCTGAACCAACAAGTCCATGATCCATGTTATCTAGCACCAGATCAAATCTGAGAATTAATAATCTAAAATTGCCTTACAGTGCAGAGCAACTGTTTAGCAAAAGTTACCCAGACAAACTCTTCAAAAGCTAAGGCCATAACACATGGCTAAAACATTAGTTCTGCAGTAAATATTCCTATCTGTGGCTGGTCAATTTCTCCATTACCTGGAGGAGTCTTAAAAAAGCAGAGATAATCTATAGTCAGATGGTGAAAGGACAAGGGACAGTGGCTTTACATTGAAAGGTTTAGATCAAACGTTAGCAAGAAATTCTCTACTCAGAGATTGCTGAAGCACTGGAGCATGTTGCCCAGAGATGCTGTGGATGCCCTATGCCTGGAAGTGTCAAGGTCAGCTTAGATGGGGCCCTGAACATCCCTAATCATGGCATAGAGTTTGGAATTAGGTGACTTTTAAGGTCCCTTCCAACCCAAATCATTCTATGATTCTATGATTCTAATTCTCATTTATATGCACTTTATTGCAAACTGTTAGAGACTCCAGAAACACCTGTCCTATGTAGGGTACTGTATTATTAAGAGTTATTAATATAAAAACTGATGAGCATTCTTTAGGATAATTGTGAATATAAATGAAGCACAATAAATTCTTTTTATAATCTTTATGGCATCACTATATTTTTTTTTTCTGGGCAACTATAAAAAGCAAATGTAGAAAGGTTCCTTAATTCCAGGGCTTACCAAATCATCCAGGTTTTGTTTTCATTTGCTTTGAATTATTTAACATCTTAATTATAGATGCATAGAATGCAAAATTCATGTAGCCTTAAAAGTAGTTAAGTTGCTCAGAGCAGAAGTTAGTAATGTAGCAATACTGACTGACAGAAAAAAATACACTTGCTGTTGCACTTTTGTCTAATTAATTCAAAGTGACATTCATCCCTGTCCTTCTGGATATCTCAGAATAGTGTAATTTAGTAGAAAAATACAGTTAATTTAACTTCTTATTTACTAATATTAATTTTTTCCATAATAAATGTCCTGTTAACACATTGCTTACATATATAACAGTCATAGACACATAACAGTAAATTTCTGATCTGTAGATTGAGATAATAATGGGTGAATGCTACAATTGCATACATCATACATTAAATATAAAGAGATGCAAAATTATATCTAGAAACACTGAATTCAACATGCATTGTTTGGCTTGGCAACCACAAGTTCATCAGTTAGTGCTGTAAAAAAATCTGTAAACTGGCTTCTGGACAGCAAAACATATCAAAACTACACTCCCTAGGGATTATCTGATCTACACTAAAGAAATTTTCACCATGCTTTCATCTTAGTTCTTATTAGTAATATGCAAGCACTTTAAACTAATATGAAATATTAAGTAATTTTCTTAAAATGGGATAAAAAATATCCTTAGACAAAAAAAAAAGTCTAGCATGGTTACTGTAAAGTTTTCAATAGCTTTTATTTAGAGATGCCCCTTTACAGGTGTATTTAGATAGCTCTTATGTCACAAAGAAATCTTGTAATGTAATTACTGAATGTAATAATGCATCTTCCCTGGTTGTAGCAGAATATTTCACTGTATTACACCGTCATGAGGGATGAAACTTGCCCTAGGAGAGAATCGGACCCTGTAGTTTTTAAATAAAAATAAATAACATTTCTTCCCTCTTTCATCAGGGAGGGTATCATGTAAAGCACAGTGTCCATGTAATTAAAGCTTTCAAAACAGCACTCACACTGAAAGGGTGAACTGAAGAAATTATCTTTATATTGACATTTTCTTATTACCCAATACTTCATTTGAAATCTTTTTTGAAAGTAATTAGATACGCATTTGCTCTTCTGAAACGTGAAGTCCGTGACTGTAAGCCAGGAAATCTGTTTGCATCTTGTTTGTACCCAGCGAGCTTGCATAATCTGGGGCAAATTGCTTCACTTTTTTGTCCTTTAATTTGTATATTATATTTCTAAAATCTGGCACTTTATTATGTAAGAATGGGAATTCTGGCCTTTGAAGTGAAATCCTTTACTGAAAGTTATACAGAGTTTTTGTCTATCAAGTGTCAATAATTAGGGCACCAGTACCAATCCATCTCATGTAATGTCTCCTTTATCTTGATATTAAAGCACCTAGAAGACAAATACATTCAGGATCTATGATCTGAAATATCCTTCACTACATTTTGGTAAAGATTTTAACCTTTCTGCGGATCTAACCTCAATATCCACATATGTTAATGCCAGTCTAAAATGTGTGTTAAAAATGCAACAGATCACACATTTTCTCCACCCTAAATTTCTTAAGAAAAATTCAGGAGCTAGCAATCACCTTCATTCAATATAAGTTTTATTTAATCCTTTATATACTGTGTCTACTTTTAGTACATGTACATAAAAATCAGAATAGTGGAATTGAAGGGAGCTCTGGAGATCCCTGCTAAAAACAGAGCAAAACTCAGTGATGTTTTTAGGAAAGAAATGTGGTAAGATGTTGGAAGGCAGTCAAATTATTAGTATTTCTTCACTCTCATTGGAGTTCCCATAAAATTTCTAATGGGTTACAAATAGCAAATCAACCTATTTCTCCCTCAGTGCTTCCAAAGATACTTCTAAATGTCCAATGAAACACTGAGCTGCTCTACCCCTGCTGCTGCTTCCATCTTTTGTACACCTATAAATTCCATTTAGCTCTTGCCTGCATCCAGCAGACCAAGTGGAAAGAAGTGAAAGTCCACAAAGTTTAATCTTGAAAATTTTAGTGTTGGGAAGAGCCAGGATCCTGAAGCTACATGTTTTTTCTGGACCACCTCTGTCTGGATGTACACCTGTATCATCGAACCATAGAATAGGGAGTAGAATGGTTTGGGTTGGAAGGGACCCTTAAAGGCCATCCAGTGCAAGCCATGAGCAGGGACATCTTCAACTAGATCAGGTTACTCAGGGGCCTGTCCAGCTTTACCTTATATGTTTCCAGAAAAAGAACATCCACCACCTCTCTGGGAAACCTCTTACATTGTTCCACTACCCTCATCCCCAAAAATTCTTTTTTTGTATCTAGGTTGAATCATACCTCTTTCAATGCTGTCTTTTCTTTCCAAGTTCTCACCAATAAACCAAATATGATTTGCTTCAGTCCTCTGCTTTTCTGAACACCTTGAAAAAAAATAGTGTTTCCAAACTGCAATATCAAGCAGGCTGTCTTTGAAAATATTTGATAAGATAATACAATTTTCTATGAAAGGGACATTTTTTTTTCACTGGTGTTAGCTATTTTTGCAGTATGCACACACTACTTACATCTACCACATCTGCCATTTATTTTTCTGACATAACTGCTGGAATTCCAGACGTAACTGAATACACACATGAAAAATGCAAATTTCAGTTTAAAACTATTGCATCAAAACAACTAATTGAAGACAATTTTGTCTAAAAGTAAAGTTTCAGAGAAAAGGACTTCAGCTTAATTTGCAAGAAGTTGATGAACATAAATTTCATTTCTTTTAATTTATGTCTAATGGAGGAATAGCAAAGTCAGAATACAGTCTTAGCAGAGTTTTGTGAATCATAAATCATGAAAATTCAGAACAGAATATAGATTCAAAATTACATGAGTTTATTATACATTCTTCTTTTTACACTGAACCGCAGGTTACCTTTACATTGCAGAAAATTAAAAGCGAAATGTGCTCCGTACCAGAACACCCCCAAAAGATAACTTCCAAATTGCTTTCAGCATTCCCAGTGACAGTGATGCCAGGTTGCCTCAAAAGCTGTAATTTGCTTACCTGGACTTCTGACATCTGTGAGGGTCCCATCTCCCAAAAATTATTTCCAACTTAAAGCTGGCCATTATAAGTTTGCAATGTCAGGATCAGTGATTACTAGAATTCACTCATTTCTAAGATACCTTTCCTGGTGTTTGTTTTTTTGTTTTGTTTTGGGGTTTTTTGTTTGTTTGTTTGGTTTTTTGGGTTTTTTTCCGAGCAATAAACATAAATGTTTATTTCCTATTAACTTTTATTCAAATTCACTACCACATCAGCTGAGACCTTTTGGAAGTGTCTGGAGTTATTTGGGACTGATTGAGAAAATCCTTCTCTTGCCACAGAAATTTTGGGCTTTTTTTCATATTTTCCTGCATGCTTTGCTAAACAGTCTTCAAGACAGATGCCACCTGTGCCCTGAGCAGCAGAGTGCCTGTTGCCAAGGAAACAACACCCTTCTCTTGCATTCTCTTCCCTCCCCCTCTCCTTATTCACATGCCTCAGCATTAAGGACAAATATGAAAAGGCTTCCATGATTGCTAACGTATGAAAAAATAACATCAAATACTTGCATAAAGTAGAACACCATTCCAATAATATAAAAAAATGTTGAAGTCCTGTTGGCAAAACTGCAAATTACAAATTGTGATTTTCCACGAAAATTTTACTTTGCCACAAATATATCCTATAGATAAATTCTATAGACATATCCTATAGATAATAGGATATTTGTAAGTGTTACACTCCTACTACGAACTGTAGAATGCAGACTATTGATCCTGCTCAGCCATACACACAGAAATAAAGATACTCTGAAGATGAGCTGAAGAGGATGCTCTGAAGAAAAGTGCTCTTTACCATTACTACCTGTGGCCCAGTGGAACAACTCACTTAGACTGATTACAGTGGGATGTAGCTACAGGCAGAAATAATTTTTTTACCTGTACAGGCAAGATTTAGTAGTCAATTACTTGCAACAATAACAAATCTAAGTCCAAATTTAAACAGTAAAGCTGGATCAAAGTAAACTGTATTCTTATGATGGATGTCCTACAAGTGCCTTGTTTCCCAAAAGCCCACTCCTATTTCTCTGAGCACCTAAACAAGAGGTGAAGCAACCTGATTTGCAGACGTTTAACTCCATTTTCCTAGAGCCAGAGGAATACACCTGCACACCATTATCTCACAGTATTTTTTTTTAAGAACCAAAGCCAGTTCCCAAACATTAAAAAAAAAACAAACAAAAGA
>VXBB01025218.1:195174-219219 GCA_013399915.1 Illadopsis cleaveri
AAACAGGGGCATGAAAAATGAAGAAATTCAAAAAACTGTAGTAACAAAAGGATTTTTGATTTATGAATCAAAGCAAAAGAAAATCTAACACAATGAAATTCAATTACCAGTTGTTTCCCATGTTAACTAGGTAATCATTTACACATTTCAAGGAAATAAGTAAAATGTACAAAATTGATGAACAATTCAAGATAATTCTATGAACAGCAACAGCAATTATGAATAGGAGACATTGCGAACACATGAGTAAGAGGGCAATGACACAGAGAATCTATTTATTAAACTTCCTTATCCTGGAAGTGTCATTTCCTAGCCTCAATAGCTGTGGAAACAGGGAAATGGCCACTAATTTTTAGGCTGTAAAGAGTACTCTGGGAAGTGTTTTGTGTACGCAGGTGAGGGAATTCCTCACATGGACTCTACACTAAATCAGCTGGCATTTGGAAGCTTATCTAGCTATACTTCTCCTGGCAATAAAATGCTAATACTAAAATCTTAATCCTAAAAATATTTGGCTTCTTTGGAAATCCATTACTGCACCTGACTTTGTATTAATCTCACAGCAAGGAAACACACAGACCACTTAAAACATTGTTTCTTGAATATATTTTACAATTTTATTGCATTAGAATGTATATTATGGCCATTGCTGTTGTTTGTCTAGGACAAAGAAAGACTCAGATTACAGCCACTGTACTTTTTAATAACTCTGAAAATGTGATTTAACTTGTAACCAGAGACATTGAGTGGTGCTATAATTCTAGTCCTGATGGTTTTTCCAACTTGAGACTGTACAGAACTTCTGTACAAAATTTATGACTTCGCAGTTGATGCTTAACAGCTTTAATTTCATCACTGAAGATTTCTCCTGCTTAAACCCCCAGTGACTAAGCCAGGATGTCAGGTATCATGCTAGGTCTTACTTATATTCATCTTACTCACTTCGGGAAACTACAGCTGTATTGAGCTGCTAAGAGCAGTGCTGCCACTGGGAGATAAGCAACCAATTTTAAAATAGAGTTTACAGAGCCTGAAAGAGACATGACAAAAAGCCTGGGCTTAATTTACATAACACGTTTATTTCCTTCCTGAGAAATCATACTAAAACGCTGTTGATAAAATGAACAAAAAGTAGATGCTGCCTGTGCTGACCTGCAAAGTGCTGAAAGAGTGAGGGTAGAAGGACACAGTTCTCTCCTTAACTCTAGGACGCAACTGTGATTAGAGACTAATCCTTAGTACCTCCTCATCTTCCTTCCCACCATCCTGTCCCATTTTCAAGACTAAATTTCTTACTAGGAGTAGACAAGTAAATTTGGCTTTAAACAGTATAAATGAAACAAAACAGAACAAAAATAATGGATCTATCCATTTTTACCCATCTATCCAAAGACTGAACAAAACAACATTATGAATCAATGGCATCAATTTTCTAAATTACAATTTATATTCCAGTAATTTCTACAGACCCCTGTAAGTTACTGTGACAAACTTAATATTCTCCACAAATATATGAGAATTATGTTCTATCAAAACACCTAAAATTGAAAGGGGAAAACCACAGAAAGAAACTGGACAGCTAGACAAGGGAATCAGTAAGAGAAATCTGATTATTTCAATTGTTTTATATTTTAGCTATTTAAATAATAAAAGATAATTAAAACCCATGAAACAACTTCTCATTTCAAGTTTTTCACATCAGAAAAAGAATACCGTCACAAAGCGCTACTAAAACTCAAATACTTTATTTCTGTGCTGATCAGAATATTCTGAAATTAAAAGCTGGTAATGAAAGGTGTTAGGGCTTGCAGAGCCATGGAACTAAAGATATCAGATGACTTGGTGAAATCTATTCCCTCCCTTATGTATGGGTGAAAAATCCTGGAAAACCAAGATAAATAAAACAACACTAAAAAATGCTATGATATACAGATGTGAGAGACTGCAGATGCAAGAGAGAGAAACTGCCACTTTAAAGGTTGAATGTACACCTTTTTAGAACATCAAAAGCAAACTTAAAAAGGAAAACACACAAGTAACACAAAGTATATCATCAGTTGCTCAAGAAATTTATGCCTTTTTAATAGGTTCCAGAGTGCACTTGAAATAACGTCTTGATTTTATTGCTGTTGGTTTCAAGTTTTAGGCTATTTTTCATCAGCAATGCCCCATTTAGTGGGATTGCACCAGTGGTTTGGGGTCTTAAATAAAAGTAAGTGGACACTAAGATGAAAAACGTTTTAATTCATTAGGCAATCCATCACAAGGAAATAAAATGGGCAGATAAATTGCTGCAAGTCTAAGTTGAGAGTAAGGAACTGAATAATTGTATAATCTTTCATCTCTGTCACTACCGATTCTGCAGAGCTGGTATAGTTAGGCTTGCACAAACCTTTTTTAATTTTTTTCACACCCAAACAATTTGGTACACCTTTGCACTAAACTATAATCTAATGAACGAAGTGGCTTTCTTAAATGGTGCAATACACAGCAGTAAGAGAATGCACAACTGTATTATTTTTGATCCAAAGTAAGTTCAAGCACCACTTTAGAATATGGTTCCATAAGCCTGACCAATATGAGGTCGTTCCAGGTGTCCCTGGATTTTCTTATCACAGTTTATCTCAATCTTCTAAAATATATTGTGTTCAAAAGCAACAATACTTTTCCATGTTTGCCCATGCAAATATTTTTCTATTTTGTTCCGTTTCAATGAAGAAACTTGAAATATATTTTCATATACTTAGCCCAGACTAATAAAAGGGTTTGAATGTGACAGAAAGGTAATTCTGAAGCCAGCTGCCCTTTCAGATCACTGCTACTGCATACCTGAGCCTGCCAGATGCTCCTGTATGCTGGAGCCTGCTGCCCCAGGCATAGGGATTGGTGGGAAGTACAAGGATTCACCCGCTGCTGGATCCTGCGGGAGGGGCACATTTCCAGCGGGAAACTCACACTTGGCAGCCTAGTAAAAAAATGCCTGAGATGCACTGCTGCTACCTTCTTACAGAGCAGCAAGACTTTCAGATGAAGGCCAAACCTGGTCCACATTGTTTCATTACTTATCTATGTTGTTTTAACAATACAAGGTTATTATTATTTTCTGCAGAACTGAAGCTACAACAGAAGAACTGTTCAGAGTAAAACCTAAAATGTCTTCAACCTGACAGCTAAATTTTCACAAATTAGTGTTGAGAAATGGTTTCAATTCATGACAGTTCAGAGTAAATACGTATCACAGACTGTAAACCAAATTTGATTAATTTTTCTTAGTATCTTGAGAATATTTGTTGGCTATGTTAAATAACACTTAAATAGACCTGTCTTGCACATATTAGTATCACAAGAAGTTTAACAGATTATTAGCAATATTTTAAAATTCTTCTTCAATACACTGAAAAGTATGAATTCTTATCTGAGTACTTTAAAAGTCTTCATAGCTTTTAAATTCTAAGCACATTCTCTAGCCAAATGAATCAATGTTTTTTCTGGCTACTCTTCCTTACAAAAGGAGCAGGTAAATACCTCCTGAGTTAACTACAATATATACTGCTCACACAGTTATCCCCAAACAAAAGAGCAAATTCACACACACATATAAAACCAGTATTTAGTGAACCTATCTCCTTATTTTCCTAGTAAACACTATCAAGAACTGAAAATCCTACTTTAGGGAATATTTTATTGGCCATGTTATATAGGCTAAAAGTTGCTCATAACTTGCAGCACCCCAGGTACACATAAAATTTGAAATCTCTCCATCACTGGAATTGAAGGTTTTATAGCTTGTCATTACTGAAATTTTGAAGACACTATGACCCAAAAGAAAACCAGACAAAAAACATAATTAATGATTTTTGTAGAAACTTGTTAATGATTTTCCTATTTGTAATAACTACTTCAAAGTCTGTTGAAAAACTTTAAACCACTGTTGGACATTATTCAAAATAATAACAGGATATTCTCTTTTCCCATTTAATATAAATATAATAGAAGTATTGTCATATTTAGGTATCAAACCAGTTAAAAATAGAGGCCAGATAATAACAATGGAAATACTTGGTAGAGAATCATCAAAGTGAAATCTATCCCAAAGTGTTTGTGTCTATCATATCACATCGCATCACATCATTATCTGAAATAATATTTAGGTAAGTGATTTTTTTCATGAACTGCAGAATACCAATGAGAGTACAGGTTATTGGGGCAGAGAGACAATGTCAATGTGGAAAAGGAGAAGGACCCAGCTTAGCTCCAATACAAAAAGTAGATCACTAACCAAGACTTTAAAGGGTAAGATTTTAATAAGCAGCCAAAATAGCTTCAAATTTTGTCAGATCATTATGACTTTCTTTGGCAAAATAACCAATCAGATACAGGTGAAATTGAAAGCTGTAGTTTTCATCTATCTTGAGTTTAGCAAAACTTTAGGTAGTGCTTTATGTGATGTACACAGGAATGAAACAAGTAGGCCTGGATTTGATTCAATTGATATTTGATAGAAGCAGATATCATGGACAAAAGTAAATATGGAAAAAGCTGTCAGAGTAATACCACATCTTGAATAAAGTCCTTTAGAATGTATCACATTTTCATTACTGTCTTGAAGTAAAACAAGAAGTGACTAAGAGTTGATTTTATAAGTAGAAAAGGAATAAAAAACATTTAAGACAGATGGATTAACAGGCAATTGATATTGGTAACCTGGGCACTGAGAACAACACTGTGAAAAACACACTGATTGATTATTCACCTGCTCTCTGAGTTGAGACAAGAAACTTGCATATTTTGGAGCCAGGGTAATTTGGCCTAGATGGCATCTTAAAGACAGTGATGCCCAAAACCTGAAACACATTTCTTGCTCATTGGATACCATACACGAGAGATCCATGAGGTTACTTAAAATCTTCCTAAAGTTTCTGGATTTATGTGATCCTGCATCAAACTGTTACATAATGATCTCTTCAGTTACCTTCCATTCTGATAGAAGTAATAACACCCATTCAATTCAATTTTCAAAATTATTTTTCAGGCAATCAATATGAAAGCTAATTTAAGAATAATGGATGAATATATTAAATATTAAAGGAACACATGTAAATTGGGTGATAAATTCAGTAAATTATGGAGATAATCAGAAGTGATAAAAGAGTAAATATATGTGGTTTTTTTCAAATTTAAAATGACACCTGTCAATGTTTAGCAACCTGAAGGGCCTCCCACTGTTACTAGCAGCTTTATTTTTCTTCATTAATACACACTTCAGCTGCTGAACAGAACACCAACAACAAACTTAGTCTCTATCTCCAAGTTCTTAGACTCCAAGGAGAAGAAACTGACATAGACAGATCCAGATAAATTAATACAACCAAGAAAACAAATTAAGACAATGGCATGGTATTGGTCAGCATGGTAGGGAGCAGGCATAACCTATCAAAAGTCACATAATAGTTAAGATTTTCTGTATGTTGTGGTACTGAGACAGACATAAAGGCTTACCTAAGAACCTGTGCATTATTTATCAACAGAGCAGATAAGCTACTTTATTGAACTTAAATAGGCTTGGTTTACATTCAGCAGTCATAGGATAGAGGTGAAAAAAAAAAAGAGAGAAGCAGATAGGCAAATTAATTTTTCATTTCCATTTGACTGCTTCTGAAAACTAATACCTTTTTTTGGACTCTCTTCAGACTGTTCTCATGGAAAATTAAAATACTGACTGCCAAGCAAGGCACTGGAGATTTTGATTCTCCCCTCCAGTTCAGGTACATAACTTCCTGTATCAAAATCAATAAGCATTAGGCACTTAAATGCACAGCACCATGGCCAGAATAAATTATGCTGAGAAAAAGGTCACGGATCTTAGGTGTGTTAGCAAGCTGTATATGAAAAGAGTTGTCCTTTTGCCACATTCTTTTTTTTCCTTTATGGCAGATATTTGTGATACATAAATTTTTCTTGTATTTTAGTACTGCTTAATAAGTGATCAGGTGATAATTTTAGATTTGGCCTAAATTTTTGAAGGAGAATAGGCTGTCAGGTATCTTAACATTATTGTGTGGATACCACTTCAAAATTCATGCTTATATATTAAAACTGGAAAATAAAAAGTAGTATGGAGTGACAAGGAATGTAAAGATGTGACCAACACAGCTATACACAGAAAACAAGAATATGAGAAAAGCTTACTTTCATTTTCTCTTTTTATGTAGAAATCATGAAATGAAGAATTATTTGAAATACTCATTTGACCTTTGCAATTCTTGTTAAAAGAATTCTCAAAGAAGTTCTGGTGAAGCTGTGAGACAAAGGCATAGTCTAAAAAGTAATGTAGCTGGAAAGTACCATAACAAACAGGTGAAGGACTGAATTTAAATTGAAATGTGCTCATGTGACTTCGTAAATCATGTCAGACGTAATTTTTTTCTTTTTTTCTTTCTTTTCCTATCCCAAATAGATGGATTTAAATGTAGATTAAATTGCCTATAATTCCTTATGATTACAATTGATTCCTAGACTGTATATGCATAAATAAGATGAATATGCTATATTTATTTTTTTAAAAAAAATAGCAGAATCTGAACAAAACAATAACAAGGTTGTCTAAACTCACAATTTTGCTAGTAAAATACAAATACATGTAAAGAGAAAAGTTTCACTTCAAATACTTTTTCAGAAAATTTAAAAAGAAATACAAATTCATTTAAAAATAGAGAAGTCTGTGAAACATAATAGAACAATATGAGGAAACCCCCCTGGCACCAATTTACTCAGTCTAGGACTATAAAAGGTGCAGAGAACCCAAGCACACATCCTGCATGTGGTTTTCCTTGGCATTATTTATTTCAGGAAATGTTCCTGCCTGCTTTATAAAGTCTGGCCAGTGTTCATGCAGAGCACTGGGACGCAGGATTATGATTAAATTCTTAACATTATAAAAGGCACAAAAAGCACAAGAAAGGGATATTTGCTCTGCGGC
The DNA here is from genome assembly GCA_013399915.1 of Illadopsis cleaveri. Taxonomy (NCBI): domain Eukaryota; kingdom Metazoa; phylum Chordata; class Aves; order Passeriformes; family Timaliidae; genus Illadopsis; species Illadopsis cleaveri. Next base: position 202,154 of record VXBB01025218.1, read on the forward strand.
CTGCATATTGTTCTTCAGACCGACAAAAAGAAGGAAAATTTAGTCCTGCTAAATAGACTATGACAAAATATGGCACTTGCTCTTTAGAACCATTATGATGTCCATGTTGCACATACTGAAGCTATATAAAAAAATCACAAGTGAGTCCAACCAATTTAAGCATGTCACTAATGGGTTAAAAGCACAGAATATTTTTAACAATTCTTTGTCTCTCTGAAGACTTAGTCTCAAACATTTTTAAATCCTCAGCTGTAGGAGATCAATGAGAAAGTTGACATTGGCCTCAGCAGGATGTTTTACCTCAGATCTTCATAAAAAATATAAGGTATTATTTATTACTATAAAATCACAATTTGAAATTGGTAAGTCATTTTCCTGTAGAATGTCACCAATCATGTAAGGTTCCACCATATATATGTCTGAAAGCATAAGGATTTTCAAGCTTCTGAGACAAAGCATAAGACACAGAACAGCAGGACTGAACTTCGGGGGTACACAGCTCACAAACTCCATTAAAAAAGCCTCTATTCCATCAATGTAGTTCAAATTTCTTTTCAGGATTCACTTGAAATGTCAGGTGTTCCCAAGTAAGAAACAAATATTTCTACACAAACTCTGTGAGAAACTATAAGGGGCCTTTTCATGCACAGACTGTGGATACTTTCTACTACATTTTGCAGCTGTCATTTCAAAACCTCACATTCTTGGGTTATTAGGTATTTGCCTCCATGTCAGCTATTCTCTCTTCCAGTGTAAAGGTGACTTCCAATCAAAACAAGTCATCTACTCAGATTATTTTTAAATCAGAAATTATTGCTCGCAGGGGTTATCTTCTTTAACTAATGAAAAAACACCATTACTTGACTTATCTTAAACAGCATTTTGTTACAGCAAACTTCAACATTTATTGTTGAAGGACTTCTTGTTTCTCTTCCGATACCTGAATTTTAGGATTTTCTCCATAAGCATATTTCTCCTGTTATTAAAATTACTTCACAAAAAGGGCATTTTTACTTCCATTTCTTTCTTGTCTTAGAGACAGAATTTCAAAATTAATGCAATGTACTTTATATAATTTACAAGATTTATGACCTTTAATGCTGTTTCTGAATGTTTTGGGGGAGAAAAAAGCCATTTTCTCCAGCAAATTTATATGATATATTGAAGTTCTGCAGGTACAGTTGAAGTAATTACCCTAATAAAGATTAGTGTGTTCCCATTCAGTCTTTTTATTTCTACCCACCAAGCTTGTCTCCTACCCCACATTACTTTGTAGTTCTTTCATTTACTGTTGAATACCTAACCCCTTCTTCGTGCTGAGTTTCAGATATAATTTACTTTTACAATTATCCCCTCCCAATTTAAAAAGCCATTTGCATTGAAGAATGGTGGTTAGACAGTTACAAGGATTTCAACAGAAAGCACCTTATCAACAGTAGTTCCAGTTTTCTAAAAGACCTAGATGTGCAAATATGCATATTTATTGTTATCTTCAAGATTCATACAAAGACAGAGTACTATTAATCAGCACATTTTTCTACAAAGCTGCAGTATTTCTGCAAAGTTGGTAGGGATTTCATTGTTCATCGTATCACTAAACAGTCTGGCAAGACCTTGAATTTCTTTCTAAAACGTCAGCTAAGAAAATAACTGCAAGAATCTCAGCTTTTAGTGACACAGCCTGTTCCCAGCTTCTCTAGGGAAATTTGAAAATGCAATGCAGTGAGCTGAGCCCATTTCATGTCTGCAGTTGCAGACAGGCCACCACTAGTAACAGTGGGGATCCAGGGAGGCACGGGAGTTCCCCAAGCTGGGAGAGACAGGAACAAGCTGCTAGGGAAGCACAGTCTGCTTGAGCAGACAGCATGTCTTCTCCTTTACACACAGAGCTCAGAGCTCACATGACAGTGGAATGTTGAGGATGGCTCTGTATGTGAACAGTGAACCTTTTAAACAGCAAAATTATTGCTACCAGCTCCTCACAGGCAGTAGCAATGTCATCATTCTAGGGCACACAGTGCAACTCACCAGCTAGAACATATTGCAGTTTTTGTTCTGGAATGACAAACCTCTTCTGCATTACTGAAGAGCTTCAAGCATCAACCCAACAGCAAAGACAAGGATTTTCGGGGTTTAAGTCTAGCAGTATTATAGAAAAACTTAGGATTTTTTAAAAAATTTTTGATCCCTCAAGGCTAAAATATAGTTGATTAAAATTAGTGAGTACCTATAGTTTCTTTACAAAAAATTAAGGCATTGCTACACATTACAGAATTAACTACAGAAGTTCTTCTTTCCTCACCTCCTTCACTGCTCAAGTTTTTACCACTTAAAAAAAAAAAACAGAAAAAAAAAAGAAGGCTGAAAAGGGAACATAGAAAACAAAGCAGCAACACAGTCTGTATAAACTAGGCATATGGTTTACCACTAACTCATTCTTCCCAATTTCTCTCAGAAACTGAACACCCAATGTAATTTTTGCAAAAAATATTTTTTCTCCTATAGCAGATGGATAAAAATTTTCCTTTAGTTAAGTAATGCATTAAGATTACTGTTTTGCTAGAATCAGTAATGGAATTTTCACAATGTACATTTTCTTCCAAAAATTAAAATCCTGAGGTATGGCAAATTGCTAACATGTACACACTGAGACCTCCTTCCTCTGTGAGACCAGAAAAAATACTGCTGTATGAACCAATTACCTGGCTGCGATGCTAGCCTGCTGCACAAGTACTTCTGCCAAGTCTTCAGCTCCAGCTACTGTGCAATCATTTTTCAAATGCCCAGGCTCAGTTATTTATTCAGGACAGCTCATTTAAACAGCTAAATAATTGGTGGAGTCAGACCACATTTGGCCTCCAGCATTCCTTGGATGTCTGACCTCTAGAAGTGTACAAAAATTTATTACAAAATGTACAAGTCTGGAGTGGGACTGCAGCAGCTATTTGCCTTGACAAGCTCTCTGTCAATGCCAGTTCAGGGGTGCTGTCAAAGTCAGAAAGACATTTACCCCTTTTTTTTTTTTTAATGAGATGAGCAATAACACAGCCACAACAGCTTGTAAAACATCCAATACGTTTCCATAAAATGCTTACTAAAACTATTTAGTGACATCTTAACACAAAGAACTGTTTTTTAGATCTCTTTCCATTAAATAGCTTATAGAGCCATTTTCTTACTAGCAATCTCCCATTACAGTTGTGAGACAATACTTCATTTACTTCTGCTGTGCTGTCCTACAAAATATTTTTATTTTTCAGTACATTGTTTTAACATCTTCCTTTCATGCACATTTTTCTTAATATATGCTTTTAAAGAAGATTTATCACTTAGTGTACATAAAACAACGCAGAAATTGCTCAAAATGCCATTTTCAGAGTAACAGTAGAGCCATAGAGGTAATGTAATTAATTTCTACACATATTCACAGACACAGAGGAGCACAGAGCCATGATGAGAAAAGTGATATCCCAATAGCCCAGCCACAGAAAGAGAGTCTCCACTCGCCCCTCCCTGGGGTATTGATGGGAGGGGCTCCCCACTGCCCCTTAAAGACTGAAGGGTTACTGCCATGGGGCAGGGGATGAGTTATGGGGTATCAGGGAAGAGCACTTTGGGCTTGGATGAGACTTAGCCTGGGATGCCCAGGGGAGGGAGCAAAAGTAGAGGAAAAGACAGATAAGGTGGTTTGCAGAGGAGCAAGCACGGTAAAATACAGGGACAAAGGGTTAAAGCAGGTGGTTGGTTCCCTTGTCTGACTATGCCCTGTCCCAAATCCCCCAGAGCCTCATCTGTCCGCTTATTAAACTGCACATCCTACTCTGTTCCTAGGAAAGGGGCTATCCATTCTACGTCAAAGCAGCTGGGGCCAGACAGCTTACAGATGTGTCAGCAACTGTCCAAAGTCCCTGTGTATTTGTCAGTGAGCATCAAGACAAGCCAGGGAGCAGCCTGAGTGGCCTGGGAGGTGTGTGCTGAGAGTGAGGCACTGGGAAAAGGCAGCTACCAGAGGGTGCAGGTTATGGCTGATCTGCATGTATCAGTGTCCAAGTGGAAGGCAGTAGGGTTGAGTCTCAAAAACTGATCTCTCTTGAGTGATCCAAAGCCTGTGTGGGTGTCCATGTGCACACATGTACACTAGCAGAAATGAGGAAAACAGAGACTAGCTGCTGGGCACACAGCTACTGGGACTTCAGTCCAGTGGCTGTCAACATATGTATGTCCCAATAACAGACCTTCATCCTGATCAGCCGGACGAGGACATGAGATGCAAACAGAGCTGTTTGGGCTTGCCCTGAATGCCAAGTGGTTCTATCTGTGCTGATATGTGTGGCCATGACCATGATCATGTGCTTATCAGAGCTGCACCCCACTGAGTGCCCATGGGGAAGGCACGCTCATGCTGCATCCAGGCTGGCAAAGACAACACTGGCCTGCAGCACCTCACTTCTGCCAGATATGGATGAAGATACAAAATCCAAGATCCTCTGCAAAATTGTATGCATTGTTACACTGTAAACCTTTAAAGAAAAAAAAAGTTTCATCCCATAAAGCTGGAAGGACAATTCAAAAGAGAAACTCTACATTGTTTCAAGAACAAAAAACATGACAAGTGGAGAATAGAAATCCTTGATGCAATCAACATTCTCGTTGCTGGAAACTTTTGTATCCATGACTAACTTAGTAAATAAGTATGAATTATTTACTCTTTCTTTGTTTTTAGTGCTATAGAAGAAAGAAGAAAAAAGAATCAGTTCAGTCTTTGGTGGATGGTTTCATTTGAGCTGTGGAGGAGTTCTCAGTAATTAATAGCCAGCTGCACAGCCTGATATAAAGCCAGATGGGTCCTGCGTCATTAAGCATTACTGAAACAAGTTGCTGTTTATCAGGTAATGGTCCAGGAAAATAAATCCTTGGAAAACCAAAACAGTTTTCTTAAGAGGCAAAGATGTATTTAAGGATTAACCTGGTGGTCATTATTTAATTCCATTTAGGAAAAAGCAAGTGCATAAAATGCTCTTTTCTTGTGCAAATTATTCATACACGAGAGGGGCAGAATCTAGTACTAATCTGCATTTATGATTCAAAGTAAGTTCTTTTGAGAAAATTATAACACTGTTGATCGTTAGAATTCCCCAATATTTCTTTTAAGATGTTACTTCTTAGTTATTTATAGATTTGCCTAAAATTATTCACCCAGCCCACAGTTTTTATATTGGGTATAAATCCCAAGACTGTTCATTATTGACAACATCATATCATAGTTTTGTAAAATGAGAATTTTGAGCTCCTGTGCGATAATGGGGCACCTACTGTCAGTCGCATCCACACCCTTTAAACATTATCTCCACAGGCACCTTCCTCAATTTTGGCAGTGCTTAGCTCTGAACTTTAAAGATAGATTAGTAGACAGAGTACTCCCAACTGCAAAAAACTTGATTTGAACAGTACATGTATTATATTTTCTACTATTGAAGTACTGGAAATGCTGGATAGTTAGTTTCTGAATACTGCAAATTACTGACTCCACATTAATGGACAATACTTCATATTCCAAATCCCTATCTCTAGAACAGACCTGACAATATTTTGTCAGTGCAGTTACAGCACAGCTTTAAATCTTTGTGAAGCACATAGCTTCTACAATGGGAAGAGTTGATGAAGAAATAGGCCTTTTCAAATCTGGTGCAGATTTAAAATTGTTTATTTTGAACAAGAAGTGCTGGGTAGTCGACTGAACGAGAAATATTGGGTAGCTGCCAAGGCAGTGAAGGGATAAGGTGTACTGTACTGAAGTTACACTGTGCTTTTGTGCATTTGGAACAAGTAACTCACATGCACAGGAATGCCAACTTTCCAGCCACCATAAGGTGCAAATTACCAGATTTGTAACATTTTAAACCTTTTTTCCTTCAAATTCTCTTTTTTAAATAGATTACGTTTGTTTTCATGCAGGCTCATAAACCACAGTTTCATTCTTTGCTACAAAGGTGACTTATGTATGATGCTAAATTTATTCAAACAGCTGCATGTGAAATCATGCCTTAGTACATTCTGTAAACTTCAATGAGAGGAAACGGGGAGTCTATTAAAAAGCCTCTTTGCAAGTACTCAATTTGCATGTGCATAACAAGCTCATGAGAATGTAACTGGTGATTTCCACATTCTCCATCATTAAACTTTTTTGAAGGTTTGAGATTTACAAAGCACGATCGGTTTGGTACAGTCAGGAAAAGTATTTAAAATACTTTTAAATACTTCTGTAAATGTAAATATTTCAGTGGAATCTGACTAATCTGAGTGTTATGTCTCACTATATGGACGTACATGGAGTAACGACAGATAATTGTTGATAATGACATTGTCTTCAAAAGTGGGTGTAAAATTTCTGGCCTTGTTTTTCTGTTCCTACCTATCTATCCCTGGCAGTACAGGGAAATAAACACACCAAAAATTGTTTTCTCTATAGCATAAATTACAAGACAGAAGAAAAATTCTTTAAAAAATAAAATTTCTACAGCAAGAACATTTAAAACAGTAAGAAAAAACAAGTCCAAACCGCTAATAATCACCTGTACTATCAGGTACTATCTTTCCATCTGAACACAGATAAATAGAAAGCATAGAAGGTATAAAGAGAAGGAATTGCATGACATCTAGAAATTTTTAAGAGAAGTTTTTCTTGGGCTTTCACAATGAACTTACTCAAAACAGGGTAAAACAAACTTAAAGGCTGACAAACAATTCCTATCAGCCTCAAAGATGGTTTCTTTTTCACATATGATAAAACAACTTATTAAAAAAAAATCATTAACAAGATTTTCTTCAGTGAGAAACTGATATTTAACAGTAGCCAGTATTCCCTGACTAAGTTTCATAAATCTAAATTTCAGTGAGTAACTAGTTCAGAAAAAAATTATACTACATCCCAACGGAAAATGGAGGATGTTCCTCATACAACAGGTTGTTGTTACTTGAGGGATTTCCTGCCAAAGGATGTTGAACATGAAAAGGTTCACAAAGTTTCCAGAAGATACTGGACAAAAGCTTAGGAAATTCTTGAGCTGAAAATAATTGGATGCTGGAAGAGTAGTTGTGGGGAATATCATATTCCACTTTCTCCTGTGAACATCTGCTTAAAACCTTGAACGCCAGTCTAGAGGTGAAACCATGTGTTTCACCCCTTACATCCATTACTAAAGTACAGTTACACAATATAACCAATCATATGCAAAAAAATTGAACTAAAACAGTTTTATCTTGACAAATATCTGGAGTTACAGAATTAGAAAGCAGAAGTTAACCTTCAGGACCCCACAAACATTTTGTCCTTGTTGTGGACTTCTCTCTACCTTTGAATTCTACCCCACTCCTGCCCCTGAATCTGGATTAAACTCTTTGAGGCAGAGGTTACTTCTTACTATGAATTCCAACAAAGTCAACTATCAAAACAAAAATCATATCTTAATTATAATCTTTACACTCAACTGTAATAGTAACATGTTGTGGTGCATTTTGTGTTTTACCAAGTTTCTGCATGCTATCTGTTCTTTGTTTACAATGGTTTGTCCTATATACCACATGTTAAACCCCTTTTTGGTATCTCCCAAATTATGGGTCCTGTCCATCACTTTGCAGCCTCGCCCTGTGTCTGGAAGATTCCAGGAAGGCTGTCGAGGGATTGGCAGGATCCCAATTTCCGCCCCCCAACTTTTTGTATTGATTGGTTCCATTGATTGTCCTTTGTGTTCTGGGTCACTCCCTCCCCCCATTCTGGATTGGTTCCAGGCTGTCCCCTTCCCCTTTCCCCCACCTGGTACTAGAGGTGAGGGACAGAGAGGAAAACTCGCTTTCGTGGGTTCCCTCTCTGGGTGGAGTAAACCCCAGCTGAACCTCACAAGAGTCCTCACTTCTTCCTCGCCACTGCCACGCTTCTGCCCAAGGCAAAGACTCACAGGACTGGAAAGGTATTTTAGCATACCGAACTGCACCATTTAATGCGAGCCCACTGCCAGAGCTAGCCGGAAAGGGACGCGGGTTCCCTGAAAGCAGCACCACACCCCCGCAGTAACAAACAACGTATTTTATAAAAATTAATACTACAGGTAAAACTGCTTCCTGAGCTTCCATTCATCCCCCTGTAAATTTGGTAAACAGAAAGGAATGTTATTAATTACCTTTCCCAAATGAACTTCAACATTCTTATGTGAAACAAATTATTAAATAAAAAAATTACCATGAAAATGAAATATCCTAGAAGATACAGAAATAAAATAAGTAAGGAAATAAAAAAATCCCAAATCTTCTGTTCTCTAATGCAAAGATTTTTGCAATAATAAGCTAGCCATGCAAAGGTAAAAATATATGTAAAATATGATATTTCTGATTTCTTTCTAGAGTAGCGTTCATTATGCAACTGGGCCACTATTACAAGAAAGTGAGAGAAGAACCTTAGAATTGCAGATCCAAATCCCAGACTTCTTAAGACAAAAGAAAACTCTTTTCCTGCTTCTGGAAAAAAGATGTTTCATTACTAGCCACTTTTTCCCCCAGCCCTGTCCCCTCCCTGCTTCCTCCTCACCCCCCTCATCCCATCACCAGACACACACAAAAGCAACTTCTGACTCCTACAGAGAAAGGTATGCATTCTATCATTTTCAAGATTGGAGGGGATTTGGAGGATGGTGAAAAGTGACATTCCTGCAGTTCAAATAGAAACTAAAATAATACCTTTGGCATTTAGGTTAGAAGCTGTCTTGTATCTTTGTAGCTACAACCCTGACAGTCAGAGAAAATCACTGTGTTATCAAGGGAGACTTGGGAAATATTCAAAATTCACATTTATCTATAATCTTCTCACATGAACTGTCACACAGGTTTGATAGCCTAGAACCTTTTGTGGTCCTTCTCAAATCTAAATCTAATGTGATTTGTGCAACAGCATCATATTCAAGAATTGGTGTCAAACATATCATGCAAGCTGCTAAGATGAAGACAGAATTGAACAAAGCTTTGTTTTTTCAGTATTTGAAAGAGCTCTATTAACCTCTGACACATACACCTTCCTGTAAAGCATCCTATAAAGTCCAGCACTTCACATCTGCAAATGCTATATTGGCTACAGTGGTAGTAATACCTGCTATAAAAAAATAATGAAAATTAAGATACTGGATTTTCATTGCAGACATTTCACTATTTCCTCCAAAGGAAGGAATTGAAATGAAGACAGACCTTGATGATTCTGTGATTCTAAGCGTAAAACCAGATAATGGCTTTAGTGTCCTTATGACTGAGAAACAAACAGGATGCATAATGGAGCATGTAAAAATTAAAATTTCAAGTATTCTGTCATGAGATTCTCTTAATCCTTTCAACAATCACACTTTGTATAGCTCTTATGTTCTAATTTAGTGGGTCAATAAATAAGAAGTGAGAGAAAATCACAGTAGCTGAAATTGTGCCCATTAGTATGTTGCAAATATATTGATACCCTCGTGATTTATAGGCCCTCTCATTCCCATCAAATTTCACATGAATTTGGTTTTTTCTTGCTAATAAACTTGGCCTGTATCTGTTAAAGAAAACCATGATGCCAAAAGGTACTTCACAGTGGAAAGAAGCAGTGTGAAGATCAACAAGTCTCATCTCTCAATGGTAGTTATAAAAATTTGGTTGAGAAAGACTGTGTTTCCATTGTATATAAAGTGGTAGGTAAGAAGACCTTAAAGTGACAAATGAGGTATAGCACTTGTTTTCTCTAAAAGTTTTTCTGCTTTTCTGAAAATTTCAAGAAATCCATGTTTGACCAAACCAAATGACAATAAAAATCAAAACATCATTAGTCCTTCTTTCTTAGTTTAACAATATCATACATCACCTCTTCTGGCTGAGCTGGAGGCGGAAGCATTCCTGCCACCTTAAGAACAAGAGCTATACCATTTTCTCAGGAAGAAAAATTCCAGGCAGTAAATCCTACTTACATTCCCAAAACAACTTCAGCCTTCGTACAAGTGCCACAGAAAAATGAAGTGTTTCAATTTAGTATATTTGTATGCAATTTTTCATTTAACTGTTCCTTATTTCAAAGAGAGAATAAAAGGTGTTACTTCAAAGTTAAGCAAAATATCTCTGTTGCTCAAAATGTTACATAATGCACCATATAGAATGATCACCATCAACCTTGATAATTTATGGATTTTTATTTAATTACTCCCTCAAACTACATTCTCATCCATAAGAAACCTTGGTTTATTGCCTAATAATATGTCCTTTAAATTAAAATATAAACTTGGAGGATACCAAGGCCTCTTATCTACTGACTCTTGTTTTAAATTTTTTTTTTTTTCAAAAAGAAGTCTGGGTGGAATGTAAAACGACAACTTTTAAAATAATCTTAGCAGATAAGATTTAGTGAAACTAAAAATATTTTAATTGGCATGAGACTCTAAGACTTGTGAAAAATATCTTCCCACAGAACTTAAGCCACAGAGTGATACTGGATATAAAGTTTTGTCAAGAATAATTAATATATGAAAACAGAGGCCATTGTCTAATTTATATATATATATTTAAATATTTAATTTTTATGACTCATGTACAGGGCAGACTCAACAAAAACCAAAATACTAATATTAATATTTAATCTATTAGATTAATAATCAGCTCTGAAAAGAAGAAAATAACATATTTTAAGAACGCTGATGAAACACTGATCCACAGAGAAATAGCCAGTAGTTTCAGAATGGTATCAGAGACTGAGACTGATACCATCTCTACACTTTCAATGGGTATTATGAACAACATGTAATTTTAGGCCAGTTAATTTCTTGTGAAATTTCAGTGAAATAGTTTCAAAACTATTCAGGATGCTAAAAACCAGACAAGAGTTTGACCTCCAAGAGCTGCCACCCTTTTACAGAGGACATTATCATGAGTAATAAGCACAACGCGGCTTTGATGAGTGTGAGCCTCAGGTCTTCCACCACACACGGTTCATTGAGTTCAGTACTGCGCTGTGGGGCAATTCAGCTTTTTCCTTGCCACAGCAAAACAGCTGAGGACTTTAGGGAATCCCTGAGAACACAGCAGCTCAGTCAATATGCTATTTCTCGTATCCAGGGAGGGGACCACTTCCAGGCAGAAATCCTAATGGGACTTGATGTCCTGTTTAAGACAATGAAATGCTGTTTGACACAACATCTTTTGTTTCTTATTCCTAAAAGGCAAAATGTTTATCCTCAAGAATTTGGTTTGACATTGAAAAGTATACAAACAATGAACTTACTAATTCTGGTGATAGCTAAAAATAAAATAATTCTGGACTATAATATTAAATGAAAAGCTATCTAGACACAGTTTTCAAATTCACAACCTGGAGTTGGGAACATACACAATAATGACTTTGACAAATACTTAGCAAGCTCAGCTCTCTTTGACTCATGCCTATATACTCTAAAATTAGAATTATTTCAGTGATTCCAAAAATCAATCACTTGTGCCAGCAAGTGATTTTTTAAAATTTTAGTTTATTAAAGAAAAATCCTTGAATTCTTAATTAGGCAAAGATATAATTGTATTTTGTGGGATAGGGATTTGAACTACTTTAAATACCCACTTTTTAAAAAAGATTTGTCATTCAAGCATGTTCATTTCATTAGATCAGTATTCAGACACAAAAGATATTGCAGTGAAAGGAAAAAGTGAGAGACCACTTCACGCACCAGAGTAACAAGAGGATACTAATTTTAAAACTGAAACCATTCTTTTTCATTTTCCTCACCCTGTCTCAGTATGTTCGTCTGTGCTCAGTAGTGTGACTGGTTGGAAAGACATGACCATGGTATCTCAAGCTGAGGATAAGAAACGATTGGTCCTTCAGTAGTAACACATATCAATTTAAAGAGAAAGAATTAAATTGTCAAAATATCTAAAAAAATTATTTAAACCCTGTAAACAATTACTAGAGAAATATAGAAAAAGAAGGAGGAAGGAAAATGGGAACAATAGTCCTACCTGATGTTTAATAATTTTATAATTATAAAACTAAACTCATTCAAAAAATCTCAATGTGAAGTCTTGGTTCTGCAGAATCAAGCTTTAAAGGAAAATCAGTTCACTAATTACTGTACGATTTTCAAAGATATTTAAGTAGGTCATTTGAGAACCGTGTTACAACTTTTCATTGCTGCTACTAGAATGAAAAGAGCATTTTAAAATGTCAAAAAATATTTGTCAGATAATATTACAGAATAAAAATAAAATGAGATATGCAGGGTGCTTTGCTCCTATAATCATGGCAATTTCTCAAACACTTTTTAAAAATATTTTTCTGAACAGAAATCTATCAGACACAGCAACTACTTTGTAGTATGTCTGCAAATTATTTAACACTGGCACAATTTTCAAATTACCCACAGTCTCTACTTCTAAAGAATATCTAGAGCATCACTACCTCACCTAATTCTTTTCATAACTGAATCAAACTTTGCCCTAAATCTACCCTGAGTTTTTGAGTTTCCACTTCAAATTAGAATCCTATTTAATAGTCAGTCAGAATAGATTCATGACTACAGGAAGGCAAATAACCATTTTCTATGGAAGATTTTACTTATCCTTACATTCCTTGTAGCAATGTACATTTTATCCTGTTAGCAGATCCGTAAGATTATTCTGTAATAATATGACCAGTAATATTACATTACTTTGGCTTGAGTTTTTGTTTGTTCCTTCCTGACTGTGATGAGAACACAGGTCCTTTTTTACCAAAAATTTAGTCCAGAAATCTGCACATGATCTTTTTTTTAGTAAGATGTGAATGTCAAAATAAAAGCGCTAATGATGACACAGTGGATGTAAAGTCCAATTATATTAAAACAGGTGTCTGATGTGTTGCAAAGTGAAAGATATCATTATGACTAGAGAAAAAGGAGAAGAGCAGTCATATGGGTCCTTAAGAGTGATACCAGTAACATTGGTGAGAATAATAGCTGCTGACGTCTCAATGAAATTAGCTACAGCAGAGCTGGATTATGAGGCACTGAAATAGTACTCTGAGAACACAGAACTGACCTATTAATCACATACAGAGCTAAAAAGCCCTACTGGGTACTAAAAGCTCACCAGTGTGAATACAATTCACTAGAAGCTTTCTGATATTTATAGTCACAGTCTATACACAGAAGTAGGGTATGTAAGAAAAGAAATCATCCAATAAGTATTCTGAAACTTCTGCTGAAGATATTTCATCTTGATTGAGTGGGGGAAAAAAACACACAAAGAAAATAAGGTGAGATATTTGCTAGTTTACCATTTTTCAGAAAATGTTTTCTCAAGAATCTACTTCCTTAAAAAAAATTAAGGAGAGAAAATTCTTTATTAGGTTCCAGCAGCAGTCATGTTTTCCATCCTGTATGTTATTGGTATCAGTGTTCTATAATGCTTGCAGCAAGATGTGCAGCAAAAACTACATAGAAAAAACATATCAGAGGTACTAATGTTGTCTTATGAATAAAAGATGTAAGTGTTTAACAGGAACTAAAAGTAACTGACAATATAATCATAAAACTACTGCAGATAATAGTGAAACGTGAAATGTAATGCACATAACCACCAAATGAACCAAGCATTATTGAAGGAATAAAAAAGAATCTATTCTTAAATATCACTCAAATTACATGCTTGAAATATTATGTGGAAGCTGTTGAACAAACACCTTATAAAAATTATCTTTTAAAACATCTATCCTTTCTGTCTAGTGAGGAAAAGCAAAAACAGTGTAACGCATTGCCAAATACTCAAGCTAAATAAAAATAGAAACAATTTCTATAATTGAATGACATAGAAAAAAACATAGTATGCTTGTCACTTAAATTCAGATATTACATTACAATAGAATATGCACAAAGGAACTTAAGTGATATAAAATTTCACCCAAATAATTAATGAATAATGTAAGAGAAAATTAAGCTGTCAGTAAAAGATCTTATTACTCTTATTAGCAGTTTGGCATGTTAGCAAAAAAAACCCCCTTAATATATTACTTAATGTTACTTAGTTTATTAGAAAACATTTGAATTCAGAAATTACAGAAAAGTATGCATTTTTCTGGGAATACAATATGTACAGAAAATCTTCAGCAGAAATAATAGAACTGTTAAATTTTGACACATGGATAATAAGTACACTGTCTACTTTACTTTTTATTTAATAGATTTCTATCTTGAGAGTGTTTTAGAGATATTTCCTACCAAATCAGGTTGAAAATACTTGAATTATGCAACACAGTGAAACTGAAAGCCATCATCAAAATTATGTTCAATTATAAAAAGCAGTTGTGCTCAGCCATGTTAGTTTTTTTGATCCACATGAGGAGTAAGACCTAAGTATTAAAGGATTATAAAATAATCTAACAAGGAAAAGGGAAGAGAAGTTTTCAAATAATACTGCTGAAGTAAATAGATTTTTGATTCAGTTATCTCATAAAAAAATCCCTTAATAATCAATTTGGATTATTCATAAATTATTTTTAATCTGTTCTTCTCACTGAGATGAAAAACCTATTGAGATAAGAAGCTGCTGCCAGGGGCATCATAATTTATTAAACAGCTCTGCCATGAAACAATAGGATCTACATTTAATTGCTTCTGCTGTTTGCTGATTGCCCTATTCACCTTGATACAAAATCACTACGGGAGCATTCTATGTAAAATGTAATGTCTCAGCAAAAAGAACTGCAATAAAGACCCATAGGATTACTATGTGGCCCAGTATTCAGAGCATTCTACAGTCTGTGGAATGTGAGAAAACAAACTCTCTGCATTCTTGCTGTCATTTTTGGTGGACGAGGATACCACCAGAACCATAAAGTTGCATTTGAGCTTGGCAGACTGCTCCAGAACAGAACTACCTTTATCCAATGAACTACCTTTTTACAAGTTGAAATTATTACCATAATTTAAGCAGAAGTACTCTTGGTATTGATGGAAACCAAAGAATGGTTTTCAAAAAATATCTTGGTGAAAAAGTTTTCTACTGTTATAAATCCCATTTTTAAAGGTTTCAATACTTTTTGAACTTTCTTCACAGATCTATTATTACACCAAGAATCTACTTTGTTCACAGTTTCATAAATTTTCTTTCTTGTTTTCATAACTTTAAAAGAAGTAGCTGACCACTAGCCTGTTGCAATTCATTTTTGAAAAGGTAAATAATTTAAACATTACTTAAAAAAAATAATAATAGGTAAAATACAATGACAACCCAAATGCATATCAAATATAATTTAAACTATACTTAAATATTAAGTTTACACATTTTACATATCACTTATATTTACTTACAGGAGCAGTTGCATCACTAGAGCAATTCTACCAGGTCCCTGTTATTGCAAAAATTTAATCCTCAAAAATGGTAGGCAAAAAAAAATGCAAACAAACAAANGCCCAAGTGGCTGGATAAAGGAAAACAGTGCATCCATTTTTTAAAAGCGTGAAAAGAGGACTCCAGGAACTACTGACCTGTTAGCCTCACCTCTGTTTCTGGGAAGNTAAAGAAAATGCAAAAAAATCCCCAACCAAACAACCAACCAATGAATCAAAAAAAAGTACTTGAATGAATTCATTTGCCAGAATGGATTTTCTAGCTGCCCTGCTGTCATAGGCTCCACATTGTAGAAACCTCTTCACAGCTATTTTTAACATGCAATAGTCAATTATTTTCATGCCTTTCTCCAATATGCTATTGAAAGTCTGTTCCAGTGGCCAATTAAACCCCATTGACTTCTTCTATTTTGCCAACACAGCTCTAACAGAGAAGAATCAGAAAATCCAATGGTCTGTAACTAAATCTGTCTAACCATGTTGTTAAACCTGCCCTTTAAACTCTGCAACAGGCAAGACATTTGTTTTACCATCTCAAGCAAATCTTTATCAAGGGTTACTTTTCTAAAATTATGGGGGTTTGTTGTTTTTTTTTTCAATAAGAATTCTCTTAGACTCTGCCATCTCCTGTCATTGCAGATATGTACTTAGAACACAAAAATTATCCAATATTTGCAATTCAATTTCACAGTGCACAAAGAATTCTGATGTTCAGTAGTTGAAAACCTATGTGCAATAACAAGATAAATCACTGAAAATATCTGCACTCCATTTTTTTATTTCCCTGTCCTGACTTCCAATGTAAAGGAACTCAATAATATCATATATTGTTTTCCCCTGAAAAGCAAACTGCATTGATTCATAACAGAAAGTCTCACTTGAAAATCCTTGACTGTAGCTATCTAAATGTCATGGCAGTCAGGTGAAGGCCCAAGTGGCTGGATAAAGGAAAACAGTGCATCCATTTTTTAAAAGCGTGAAAAGAGGACTCCAGGAACTACTGACCTGTTAGCCTCACCTCTGTTTCTGGGAAGACCATGGAGCAATCCTCCTAGAAACTGTGCTAACTGTTCTTGGAGGACCTGGAGGTGATTCAAGACAGCCAGCATGGCTTCACCAACGGCAACCTGCCTGAACAACCTGGTGGCCTTTTTTGATGAAATGACTACATCAGTAAACAAAGGAAGGGGTATGGATGTCCTGGACTTCCGTACAGTCTTTCACATGGTACCCCACAACATCTTTCTCTCCAAATTGCAGAGAGACTAATTTCATGGATAGACTATGTAGTGGATGAGAAATTGGCTGGATGTTTGCATGCAGAGAGTAGTGGTAACCAGCTCAATGTCTGGATGGAGATCAATGATGAGTGGTATCCCACAGGGATCAATACTGGCTGGGACCAGGACTGGTTATTATCTTCATCAATTACATGGTAGGATCAAGTAAGTTTGCAGGTGACTCCAAGAAGAGTGGGGCCATTGACACACCTGAAGGATTAAAAAACAGCTGAAGGAACCTGGACAAGCTCAAGAAGTTAATTAATGTGTATTTTATGAGGTTGAACAAGGCCAGGTGCAAAGTCCTGAATCTGGGTTGCAGCAACAATCAACATCAACACAGGCTAGGGGACAGAGAGATAGAGAGCAGCCCTGCCAAGAAGGACTTGGGGGTGCTGGTGGATGAGAG
>VXBB01025218.1:219234-230722 GCA_013399915.1 Illadopsis cleaveri
CATATGTGTGTATATATATATATTTATGTATATGAGAGTTTCAAAGCATTTCTTCCTGCCTAGCATTCTGTATCTGTTCACTTGACTAAAATCCAGTAAAATACCTGTGAATATATGGAAAATAAATGCCATTTCAGGAAAGCAGCGAACTTAAACTCACAGTTACAAGTATGTTTGTGTATTTTATATTTTCCAAGTATCAAAATCTTTATNAAGGTAGACCCAATCTAGAACTAGGGGAGAAGTTTTTTGCAATAAGGGTAGTGAAATATTGAAACAAGTTGCCTAGAGAGGTGGTGGATGTCTTTTTCCTGGAAACATTTAAGGTCAGGCTGGAAAGGGACTCTGAGTAACCTGATCTAACTGAAGATGTCCCTGCCTACTGCAGAGGGGGTTGGACTAGATGACCTTTAAAGGTCCCCTCCAGCCCAAACCATTCTTTGATTCTATGTGACTCTCCAAGAGACTCAGAACACTAAAAACACTGTCTTCCCTACTTTTTTAGGACATGCAAGCACATTTGTGCTTTTTTCAAAGTATCCCCTAATAAACATCCCCTATTAACGATAGTGCAAAACTTATCCAGGATGCCAAAACCTGTTTTGATATCAGAAATATGATACATCTTAAAGCCTGTAGCGCTCACTGCTGCTACAACAAATTCATTCCAAATGTATTGATGTCCTCAACTTACATTCCTGAAACATAAAACTGAGCATCTTGAGTATTCAGCATTTTTAGAGCACTTCAAGCACTGGTGAATAGCTAGAAAAGAAGAGTAGGTTTTTATGAAATTTAGGAATGCTTCTAACTATCTCATTGTTTTCTGTAATTGACAGTTAAAATACTGAGCACCTTTTCAAAAATGAAAATGTTACACTATTGTTGTTCTGAGAGATTCTGGTGCTTTCCCAATCCTGTCTCTTACCTACACTATTGATAATGTGGAATAATAACACAACTGGACTAACCTGCCATTCTGTAAGGCCATTCCTTTTCAAGACTTTAGAGGCAGCTTAAGCCCTTAAATCAATATGAGGGGTTCTTGAAAATGTTCAGATTGTGATGTTAAGAGATTAACATCTGTGGCTACCAGAGATATGGACTAATCATCACTGCAGACTTCATTCTGTCTGTGTTTCTGTCCTGAACATGTCTACATGGATAATGCTTGGACTCTACTATTTCTCACCTATGTGTAATAACAGACTTCACTGGCATCATTGTCACAGAACACCTGAATTGCAAGAGTAAGTTGCTGCATGAAGAACATGAAGCTTAGAGGTCTCCCTCTCCAGTGACACACCAGCACAAGCTCAGTTTGAGGGTACAGGAGTCAGGAAGCAGTGAACTGACAAATGGCTCTACAAGGGCTTTGCCTGGACACTGCCAGGACTCAGAAGTCATTTCCATAGGGGTAGCACAAACTGAAGGTATTTTCTAACCAAGGCTTTGTTTTATAAAAGACCTTAAGTTTTAAAATTCTATCATCTAAGGTTTGGTTGAAATCAGACAACAGGTTCCAAAGCTATAAAAGGGAAGAAACAGATATATATGATCATGTAGGCCTCATTTAAGAAATCAGGAAAAAAACCCCCATATATAAATACTTATNTTTTTGGGGTGGCGTTTTTTGGGGAGTTTTTTTGGTATCAGAAGGATGGCAAAAAATGAAACATTTCAATGAAAGCTGCAAAGAGAGAGACCAAAAATTTGCAGGTGTGTTTGCTTTCACTGGTGATTTACTTATTTATTTATTCTTAATACTGATGCCACTATCTGTATGATCAGATCTTTTCTATATACAGAATCTAAAAGCAGATTCTGATACATTATACCGTATTCTGTTCCAGGAAGTACTTTCATTTTGCCTCTCAGAATTTTTTTTTTAATATATTGTATAACAAATGAAACAACAGTCTGAGCATCTGATCTTCTACTAGGATTGCATGCAGCCATGGTTCAAAAATTTTCATTATGCAAAAAACCTCTTAAAACTTCTATTCATACCCACTTTGCAGGGGATAAGCAATGCTCTAAATCATCTTCTCTAAAATCCTTCTTCTACTTCATGGAACAAACAAGTGAGCCTCTATCTGGTACAATCCCTACCTTATTATGACTTAATCTCTGATTCCTGCTTGGTTGCCATAAATAGGCAGATATTAGCACAGCTGCAGCTCAGCATGCATACCTTTTTGTGACTGTGGCATTCCCAGTGGCAGTTACTTCACCACAAGCCACATCTCCTTGCAAAATGAAACCCTATAGAAAGAAATATGATTAGGCTATGAGGATTATACAGTGTATACAGATTCCACTCTTGCTAAAGATACTGTATAGTATATAGCTCACCAATGTGTTCCTCAATGATTTAGTATAACAGCATTTAAAATTTGAAAATACTTATACATATAATCCACATAGCACCTTAACTCTTTTTTTTATCCAGATATAGTTTAATATCCCAAACTAAACCCCCCAGTAAAAACCTGTCTAATGTTGGAAAGGGTAATTTCAGTATTTGTGGGATGGATATCGAAAATACTGTTGAATTTGAAAGGAAAATACAAAACCAAAAACACAGCACTACTTTCCTTGTCTGGGCAATATCTAGGATTATACCTTCACAGGACAGATTACTCTGCCACAGATATTCCATAAGAAAGACCACTTTCTATGCCAATCATTCAAAAAGATGGAAAACTCTGTGGGGGAATTGCACACTGTCTCCTGTACTTTTACCCTGAAGTGCATTCCCAAGATATTTAAGGTGAAAAGTCCAAACGGTAACAAAGAAAGAAGAAGTTGATTTGTAGCCTTCCCCAAATCGCCAAGACTTTAGTGTTAAAGACAAAAAAACTACACTCTCTCAGCTTTTGAGACAACCAGTAAGAAATGTGGAAGGGCTGAAGTAAAAAAATAAGTGGATGTAGGGCTGGGTATGTCCCAGTCTGCATGTGAAAATGATACAGTGCTTTTCTGTATGATACTATCCTAACATTCACAGAATTTATCTCTGACTTTTCTCCCAGGTGTTAACTTCTTCATACCTCAAAACTCTAAGTAGCTTGTGGAGAAAATAATAATTTTTATTTCACCTTGTGTGTTGAGTTTATTTGAAAACAAGAAGGTAAGACACTACAAAGATGACATGATGGATGCCAGACGAAAATATTGTCATATAGTAGGATACACACAGAAGCCAAATATAGAAAATGAAATTGTGTGGCTAATTTGGAAGTCGGTAAAGGTTCAGGCCCACTGTTTACAAATCAAAATATTGAGGAAAGGGAAAACACAGAAGCCAAATAGCAGTTAGAGGCCATGTTTGTTGGGACAGTTATGCCATGGGATCTGCTGCATGAAATGATACTCTATAATGGATAGGGAAAAAAAAACAAGCGACAGATTTCAAGACAGCTGCTTGAAACTTTCGGATCCCACATAAATTGAAAAGCATTGGATAAAATACCTCTGTCCAGGTCTGAAGATTAAATAAAGTATCTGAAGTTGGAAGACTAAGTTATTATTTAAATGCTTAGATATAAATAAGTTGATGACTGGATGCAATCAAATGCAAAGCTCAATATATTCACTTCTCACACTGCAACTATTTTAGTAAATAAACCTGCTAGTGGAAGATGGTATGATTTGTATGTTGCTATTTCACTAAATACAACCTATTAAAATTGCAATTTTTTGTCCTGAATATGTACATTTTAGATTAGTTGAACATTGATTTCCATACATCTCTGAATGTATCTAGATACTGAATGTGACATGATACTTGTTCCTCTGAAGTTCTCAGAGTGAATATGGATGACATGCCTCACTCCTTTTTCGATTACTACACTTACTCCATTAAGACAAATTAGCCCAAAAAGTAGCAGTGGAAGATGACAATCTTAAATTCACAGACCGTGAAAACAAAATTTAAAAAATGGCCTAAGATGCATAAAATCTTAGACATGGAGAATGGATCGAGAGCAGCTTTGGGAAAAGAGGCTTCAGGGTATTTGTGAATGAAAACTTCAATGTGACTCAGCCAAGTGCAGTTCACCAACCAGTGAGCCAAACGTGTCCTGGGCTGCATCCAGAGCAGTCTGGGCAGCAGGGCCAGGAAAGAGGATTCTGCCCCTCTGCTCTGCTCTGCTCTGCTCTGCTCTGCTCTGCTGAGACCCCACCTGCAGCCCGGCATCCAGTTTTGGGGTTCTGAGCATCAGAAGGTCATGGACCTGTTGGAGCGGATCTAGAGCAGGGCCACAAAAATTATTAGATGGATAGAACACCCTTCCCATGATGAAAGGCTGAGAGAGGTGGGTCTGTCCACCTTGGAGAAAAGAAGGCTCTGGGGAGACCTCATAGCACTTTCCCTGCCTGAAAGGGACCTACAGGAAAGCCAGAGTGTGACTTTTTACAAGGACATAGATAAGGCCTTAAACTGAAAAGGAAGAGGTTTAGGTTAGTTAGATATTAGGAAGAAATTTCTTATTGTGGGAGTCATGAGGCAGTGGAACAGGTTGCCCAGAGTTTGTGGACTCCCCATCCCTAGAGGAGTTCAAGACAAAACTGGGTGAAGCTCTGAGTAACCTGGTCAAAGTTCCTGCATGAAGGTTGGAGCTAGGTGAATCCTTAAGGCCCTTTCAACCCAAACCATTCTATGATTCTATCATCTTTTGTATCAAGATAATTCTTCACTGGTCAATATTCAGTAAAAATAAAAAATAGCAACTGAAGTCCAGATCCATCAAATTAAAGCCTCTTAAGATAGCAGTCAAAAACACAGCCAACCTGCTATTTTTAATATATCTCAAATATTATTTGTATGCTAAATGAAAATCATTGCAATCAATCATCTAATAACTAAAATCGACTCACTTCCCTGAGGGTATTCCTTGTTCCCTGAAGGCATTATTTGCCTATAGGGAACATAGTTGGATACTGTAGACGGGTAGGCTGCACGGATACAAAGCGAACAAAACCAACTTTTGAAACATTTTTTTCCCTAGTATCCATGTGCATATATCAATGGGGTTTATAAGCCTCTAAGCTTGATGCTTCTACTATTACCAGAAAGGCTATTTCACCATGAAGGGCTTGCCCTGTTCTGAATTTCCAAGGTATATAGCTTTGGAAGAGGCTAAAGCTAAGAATTTGGTCAGTGTTATACAAAAATCATTACATAAGAAGCTAGATTCCATTGCAGATGGAAAGAGTTAAAGTCATCTCTTTAAGAATTATCTCTTTCCATGAAGTGAGCAAGCCATCATCCATCATACCAAAGTAAACGAATTAAAAGGAGACAATATGAAATAATGCAATATAAACTGATTGCTTCAGACAATTTAAAATATGAAGCCATGCCACTTTAGGAAAAAAATTAAATCTTCCACATTTTTTGCAATGTTACTGAGTAAAGTCATTCAGTAAAATTAAAATTTGTGACATAAGTAGACTAGAGATCATCTTTTCGAGAGATTAACTATGCTAAATAGAACTAAAAGAAACAGATTCCTTCACATAACTGAATTTGAGACTTGGGTATACTCAATTTCACTATCGCTTTCCAGAGGTTGAATATCTTTAATATGCAGGGAATTATTTTATTCAGTTCACAATAGCAGAAGAGTTACTGCCGAAGTAAGGCAAAATACAATTTTTCATACCATTTTTCATTACACATGAAGGAGTAGGAGTAATGAATTCTCAACGTAATCCAGGAATATCAGTTAAGCTAGTTGTAAAATCAGAGAAATAAATGTCCTTTCTTTCTCTTAATATTTTTACATCCTTCATAGTATAAATAGATAAGATACAAAAATAATTTAAGAAAAATTATTCGTTCTTTTTTCAGATGATGTGTTTGATTTTATCCACTCCTTTGAAGTCTTTTATTTCATGCCCTCCATTTTGCTAATTCCATGGAATGAGTCACAGAGGGAAAATTACTCTGTTTATTAACATCTACTGACAAGTAGCTTTTACTGCAAATATCCTTGTATTTTGTAATGGTTAAAATAACAATTATCTTAAATCATTCTGGTATGATCAAAGGGTTAAGTGAGTCACAAAAAATAACTAGCATCATGTACTCAGTTTAGGTTTCAGTAGGCAATACTGAATTAATATTAGAACAAAAATTGCCATTAAGTATAGTGTGTCCCTGAAACCTAACTAATTCTATTTTAATGAGATGAAAGTATGCTAAGCTGTAAATTATAATTGCTGAGCAACCTCTTGCATTTTTTGTCAGCTTTCAATATTTTCTGTTGCTCCCTCCCCATCTCTCTACTCTTCTCTGTGCCCACAAATATTGTGTTGAAAATAGCAAACAAAATAGTCAGTCTTCACTTAAAGACCTGGACAATTCTTTAGCTGTCTGTGAATGACAAAAGTATGGATTTCAAGTAACCTGCTAATTGACCATTTTATTTAACACTATAATTTTTTTTTTCCAGTGGGAGCCAAATTCTTCAAATGAACTCCTTTGTGAACAAAGACCACACCCACTAAACACAGGCCACAATGTTTAGAAACAATATAAGCACCCACTAACCTACTTACAAAATACTTTATAAATGAATGAAACAGCATAAATAAGTAACCAGTCGTACTTAATGTAATAATAATATAAATGGGTTTGAAGGTTTTTTTCTAAATTATTAAATTATACCTAGTAAGTAGTGGTGCAGGGTAGTTTTTGCTGTGTGAAATTGCAGTATGGATTAACTCTTCCCAAAGAAAAGGCAACTCTTTGTAAGCAGTTAAGAGTGAAAAGACTGTAGAAGAACTGCATGAACACTCAACAGGTGTTTTCTGAGTAGAAGAAGCTTCAGTTTAGTTTCTACTGTTGTGACTTGTTTTTCCAAGAAGGTATAAATCAGGATTATATTAAGTGACAGCAAGACTTTCTGCAAGTTTATAGGATGCTTCAAAAAATTGCTTTAACTTAGCCTTAAAAGCACTGGTTAAAATATGTTCCCTACTTATAATAATATAATGAGTCATAGTGTGTCAAAAGTGTTTTCAAACCAAATTGACAAAAACAGTAGTACATCAAAAGAATCGAGCTAGGCAATAACAGCTTAATTTGCAGATTATATGCTGAGGACTGAAGACCAGAAGACAGGGCTTGGCAAGATCCACATTTCAAATATAAAAAATGTTTAGGTTAAATCAGTTGTGGTAATATTAATATAATAGTAATCTGAAAATGCAGGTTATGTGATCTCATTATTCTGGAAAAATAGATTAGAATCCCAACAGCACACTCATCTATCTAGGACATCCATCCAAATTGAGAAATTAGATTCATATTAGCTCATAGGGTTAAATTATCTCACCCAAGCAGAAATTTTGCATGCAAAAGTGCCATAACTATTGTACGAAAGACTATAGAGCACTTCTGTGGTACGGGGTGTAATTTACAGACACATATACAGATACATATCTAACCCACACATCAGGGGTGCTGGCAGACTTAGCTGACTATGGTATTTGGAGTACTTTCAACTTTGCACATGCAAACATTACAGTAAGTCAAATGACCACTAATATTAAAAAAAACCCAAACAAACGAACCCTTTCCCTGCTTCCAAACAGCAGAAATTATTTTTATCTTTTATCTGACATTCAGCATGCTGAATGCTGGTTAGATGCCACTGGGCAGATAAGGAGTTATAAATACAAAGGAAAAGGCTTAAGATACCTTAAAATGAAACCATTGTTTCAGTCAGTATTCTACTACATCTCAGTACCTTCATTATAAAATGAGAAACAGGCTTTGGCTATGCCCAGAGAAAAGTTACATCTGTTATTGAGCAAAAGAAAACAGGGATTTAGGTGACCTTTCATATTTAGCAGTACTGTCAAAATCTACTGTTCAGAGACCAAAATTCTTTGCTCTTAAAAAGATTGCTTCTTAGCAAAGTTTAAGAAACCATTATTTTTTTCCCCAAATTCAGGTTCAAATCCAAATTTCCACAGGATAAACTGAGATGTTCCTCTAGTGTTTTCATGTTAAGTATAAAATACATGAAAGCTAATTAAATACTGTATTGAAATGCAGTTAGGAAAGAAGACTTTTTTCTTTCCCCACTATAAAATATAAATAATAAAGTTCTTCTAGAAAAAGCAGATGAATAAATAAATACTGCATTAAACATTTCAGCTAGAAGTGAAGAGTTATGCCATGAGAAGGGCATAGCACTGGTCAGATTCAGTTCCCCATGATAACTTCATGAGCTGAGGTGCCTCATCATATCCTAAGAACATAATGAAAAGTTGATTTCAGGAATTGGCATAATATCTTCATTTTCCATCAGTTTTCTTTATAGTTACCCATTCTACTTTTATAAACTGGAATAACTTGCATAATAATGGAAAGCCAAATCAATTTTGGCTCGCTGAAAATTATGAAGCATTCGGTAAGAGGCAAAAATAAAAAATTTGGCATCATTATTTTAGAACACTGGCAAAACCAGATTGAAGTTTATTAACAATTGCATTATTTCAAGGATTTATTATTCACAGAATAACTTGACTTCGAAGATCANTATCTGTGGACTTACTGAGGGTGCACTCAACACCTTCATTCAGATCATCAATAAGGAAACTGAACAGGACTGGTCCCAGTCCTGAGCTCAGGGAAATGTCACTTGTGACTGTCACAAACTAGATGTAACTCCATTCACAGCCACTCTTTGGGCCCAGCCATCCTGACAGTTTNAAAGCTTAACAACATATTCAGTGAAGATCCAGTTGAACTCCCTAAGGCCATGTTCTCTCAACCTGCCACATGTTTCCTGGGAGAAGAGGCCAACCCCTACTTGGCTTCAATCTCCTTTCAGGCAATTGTAGAGAGTGATGAGGTCACCCCTGAGCATCCTTTTCTCCAGGATAAACACCCCCAGCTCCCTCAGCNCTTGTCCACTCATTGGCCTGCCAGCTTTTCCAGGAGAATGCCGTAGGAAACAGTGTTGCTGTGGGAAACGCTTCCCTGCAGCCCAGGTAGGCTACATCCACAGCCTTTCCCCCATCCACTGTGCAGATCCCCTGGTCACAAAAGGCCATCAAGTTGATCATGCAGAATCTGCCTCTCCAAATCCATGCTGTCTGGGCCTGATCCTCTGTCCTGCAAGCGCCACATAATGGCACTCAAGATGATCTGTTCCATGACCATCCCCAGCACCAAGGTCAGGCTGACAGGCCTACAATTCCTCTGGGCTGACAGGCCCAGATCCTCCTTCCAGTTCTCCTTGTGGACAGCCATCAAATTGGCCAACCTGCAGTCATCCATGACCTCCCCTGTTAGACAGCACTAATGATAAATCATGTTAATGATGATAAATGATGATATTTAGAAGTTTTGAAAAACCAGTTAATAATAATGTTAATATGAGGCAAAGGATAACATGTATAACCATGCATTTGCACTGTTTTTCATTCAAGTATATTGAGCAATAATAGTCAAGTAAATATGGGGAGATTAAAAAGGAACCAAGAAAGGGTTTTTTTTTCTTTTATTCACTGTCTTGTTAAGTAAACTAAATTTCATTCTATCTTAATAGGCTGAAATTTGATAGGAAGGGGTGAACAGTTACAGGTCACATTTTGGATTCTGAAGTTAAGATATTAACCCGTGGATTGATTTCAAATCTTTGCCAGTTTAAAGGCAGAAATTCTTTTTTCATTTCTATTTTTCTTACGGTAAAGCCAAAAGGCACATGCAGTAGTTGTTTATGCAATTAAGGAAGCTAAAATTGAATACCATCTTTATTTGGTGTGTCATCACAAATGCAGATAGAATGCAATGGAAAGGAAAGCCATGTTACATAACTCAGCAGAAAATGTTTCTAAAATAATTTTCAGTGTGAATGGCTGTAGGCTGCATGCTGTTGATACATAATTAATGCTGTATAGTATGTAATGGGGTAAGTCGCTATAAAATCCTACTCCTCCAATTATCACCACAAAAGTGTCAGTATTTCCAGACCTAACTTTATCCTCACCCAAGACATCACTTGCTCTAACCATTGCACCTCTTTAATGTATTTTATATTTATTTCCCTGTAATACAAACTCTGAAACAGTTTCAGACAAAATACCTTTTATGCTTACTCCAGTCTCAGTTTTGTAAGCTGTTATCTGTCAGATATAGTTGTGCTCCCAGTCATACTGCCTAGGAACATATACATTACATATAGCTGCTTTGTGCCAGTAGTCCATTCCTACCTATTGCTAACATTATCAGGAGGGTTTAGATACTGGAATTTTCACTGCATTTACTAAAGGTTATGGGTTCCAAATCAAACCCTGCTCTATAGGCCATCACATTTTAGGTTGTTCTTTCCCTAAATCCAAACAGAAGGCCTAACACAAAAGACATATCCCCTTCCTTGACTTGTTACACAACATTAAATCCTGGATATTCAAAAGAAAAAAAATGTATTTCAGAAAGGTTTACATTTTTATTCCCCACAACTCTTTCTCCCCATATTCCATGCAAGATAAGCAGGCACTGGCACATGAAGGCATAATGCATGTCTCTAAGGTACAGAAAATACCTTTAATATCAATTATCTAGTTCTGAAATATTTGGTTCTGCATGCTCATAGAGGTTACAGATATCATGAAGCATATGACACAGGCCACAGAACACCTTTGATGTGTTGCATCAGCATTGAAGAAACATTATTAAAGATGATCAACTAGTATTTGTATTAATAAACAAAAAACTATTTTATCCCATGAAAGACATTCTTTCATCTTCACTGTCATCCTTTAAAAGACATTTGAAAACAGCATGAGAGATTATATATACATATATATATCTACAGAACACTTCATGACAATTTCTATTCCCACTAGGAAAGGACAGCATATCTTACAGGCATTGTACAGATTTTTGAAGGTTCAGAATTAAAAAGAAAAGCAGTGACTGGCAACTTAACATCCTGACACTCAAAACCACCCCTTACAGATCTACTGTAGCATGAATAAGCAAACTTGCCTATTCTCTGAGACCTGAGACAAACAACAGAATGCTAAAACCATTTGCATTCTAAATTAAGGCCTGTGATTAGGTAAGCACAAATGCAGGCAGAAACCATAGTATGGTTTGCATTCAGTTAAAATAGCAAATCTAGAATATATAATTATGCTCCTATGTCTTCCCATCAAATACTTCTGCTGGGCTTCCCCATACAATGGGCTCACATACAGACAGCAAGGGCTGGCAAGGAGCAGACAGCGAAGACAGCTTTTAGAGAAGATAAATAAAAAAAGGACTGTTCATTCCAAACGTCTTTCAGCAGACTTCACTGTTCATGTTTGAAAAATGCTTACTCAGGAGATTAACCTGTGGGTTAAGGAGTGCTTAAAACATTTCTCTAAGTTAACAAAAACAGAAGTAAACCACATTCTTAGAAGACAATGGAAGTGGTTTCCCTGTCAGGTGCGGGCACACCTGCAGTGTCCTTTCCAG
>VXBB01025218.1:244336-256785 GCA_013399915.1 Illadopsis cleaveri
CCATGTTTAAACTCTAGAAGTAAAATGTAGACTATTTGCAAAATGAAGAGGGTTTATTTCTGGCTGTTGTTTGATCACTTGAAAGGCCACGTTGCAATACTTTCTTACCAAAACATGAATAGAAGTTTTAATTTCCCAAAAGAAAAGGTGAAGGCCCAACCAATATTTTTCAAAACTAGGAGAGTAACAGAATTACCTAAATTAAGACTGAACATTTGAAATTGTCCTCTGAAGGGCTGGACATAGAACAGCTCCACTGAATTAATAGGAATTTGGAAAGCTCAGCTGTTGAAAAATCAGGATAATTGACTATGCTAGTAACACTGAAATCCAGGTTTGATTTTTTTTCATTAGAACATGCCATACTAAATTAGCACAGAAATCATACCCTAAAATTGCCAGTTGCTACTTCAAGAATAAGCTGTCTGTTGTAGATTTCATCTGAACAGAAACTATGACATCTCTATGGAAAGGAACACTAACTAAACCCAAGATCACCTGCTCCTCTTCTCTTTCTAGTCCTTAGAAAGCAATACAGGAATGGACATGAAATTCCCAGTTCCATTACTTGAGCAGTAGGTACCTCTTTTTGCATATTATTTAGAGAGCTCACAAGTGAGCTTAGTTTTATATTATTTGTTATATGGAAAAAAATTGAAAATATCTGAAAACATCTTAAGATTCACAAGCAAAAAGTTCACAGAAAATTTTCGAACTTATTTCACAATTGCTCTTGTAGCAATAACTATTTAAAAGTAGTCATGTAGTCATTGTAGCACAAACATATAGCATAAAATACACATTTTCCCCTGATGTCAAGAAGAAAAGTTATGTTTAATTGAAAAAGAAGATTTCTAAACTGAGAGCTGGTGCACTGTAATAGACCCAAATGGAATTCCTGATGGTAAATCAAGTGACATGACATCTTGGCATGTGGATTTTCTATAATTAATCCAGGATGTTTAAAATTTTTACTTGCAGCCAGTAGTGCAACTTATCTTGACACAAAAGCATGTTTCAAATAATTTTACATAAATTTATTAGAAGGTAAAAGGCAAAAACTGAAGTTCAATGAAACATCATTTCACAATGCGTCCATTGGTTGAAATATTCTTACACATTCTATTCTTGGATGTTTCATAGGCTTATGAATATCCTCTGAAGCCTTAATTTACAGTTAAATTTAATTTTCATTCAGTCTTTTTATATTTCTCTGTGCTAATATTTCAGCAGTACACAGACATCTTCTACACATTATGAATTTTGTGTATATATGTTCTTATACCATATAAGAAATCATTATTAAGGCTTTTATAAAAAAATATGCATAAATGCTGTCAAAAAGAATGACAGAAAGTTTCAATATAATTTTTTTTTAGTATTGTACAATACCTGATCTATCCTACACAAAGAAATCACTCCCACAGAGCACATTTTCAGTCTCATTTAGATCTCTTACATCATTTTGCAAAGATTAATTATTCTTCATAATGTGTTTTAAAGATGTAAGGCTATCTGTGACTGCCAAATATAATTAATCTAGTTAATACACCAATAGTGCATGTAATACTGTTCAATAATAAATTCCTTTGTGATACTTATATGAGTTTGATGGCCAATTGAAATTAACCAGTAAAATGTGCTATTTTTAAACTCTGACAAGCTTCCTGGAAGATATTTCATCACCCTTCATGAATTTTTTAAAGATTCTATATGTAATATGAGAAAATGGAAAAATATCTGAACATGTTAGGAATCAGTATCTAAGTAGCATTTTACTAACTAAAGACTTAATATACAGTCAGCAAGATTTTCATGTGAAAAAAATTACTATTGAAAATATTTTTAAACCATCAGCTCCTAATACCTTTCTTAGCAGAGCTGAAGACTGTACAGAAGAGCAATTCTTTATTTGCAGAAAGTAGTCATGGAACTGGGATTTCGCATGCATATACACGGAAGATCCTATGACAGGTAGTGGTTTTTATTACCCAGGCAGTTAATACCACACACCTCAGATTATTCAATAAAATTTCAGAATCATTTGATAAAATGTCCTTGGGTCTGGACAAGGAATTTTTATGGAAACAAGTTTCATCATCTGCTCTAAATACACTGGTTATGGAATCTTATTACATTGATCCAGATGAAGTATGTAGACAGGGCCTCTTTTTTACAGCAATAAAAAGACAGCTGTCATAAGATGCAATATGACTTAAACACTCGTGTTAGCAACGAGTTGGTGGCAATATTGAAACCAGATGTATTCACTCACATCTAAAATCATCATAATGCAAATATTCATTATAAAATATATCAATACCTAAGATTTTTTAAAAGTCTAAAGATGTAAACAAATCTTGTAAAATTTGAGGCATGTTCTTAAGGAAAGCTTAATATATATTCCTCTTCATGTGCATTTTAGATAAGCATACATTCATTTTTCTAGGAAAGATACTTTTTACATAGATTATGCAATTTTTTCATTTTTCATAAAACGCTTTTTTTCCACACAATTCAATTTAATTCTGGCATGAATGCAAAGAAAATATAATTACAGATTTGGGGGACGAAATTATTAGCTTGTCATATAAGAACACTCCCTCCTCCCTCTAGGACTAAGTCTCTCTACTTTTCCTTAGAAAGTCTCAAAAGTTCTAGAAAATACTCTTTTTTTGAGTTTTATGAGTGTTCATACGATAAAAATTTCGCAAGTGTATAACATTTCTGTACAAATCTCAAGGTAAGATCTGGAGGACACAGATTAAGCATTCTCTAAAGTCATAGTCCGTTTGTATACATTCACTAAATGCTGTGTAACTTTCAGGTCCCTAGGGAATTTACAGGCACACACATAGATACGCCAAAATAGCTGAAAATACTATAGCACAACCATGTTCTAAACTATGCCTGAACTGTCTGGTAATTAGCTCACAAGCCTATTGGGAAAAAAGCTCCTAAGTAATAGCACATTTATTCCAGAAAAGCAATGATCTGAAACAGACAATGTTCAAAAGAAATTATAAACACACAGACTTCCAAAAGTAGCAGCCCTTACCCATGATACAGAAAAGATTCTGGCACAATTGAGCAAAGCACATAAGACGGTACTGTAAAGGCATGCTGAAGCTTGTGGCATGTCTGTAAAAATGGAAAATATAAATTGGCTGTCTTTCTTTTGAAGAAAAGTAAATAAATTCTCAGGCAGATCAGTCAGTTCTGGTTTACTGTTGGGTTTTGTTTGTTTTGTCTAGGTTTTGTGTGTGTGCGGTTTGTTTGGTTACTCTGTTTTCAATGTAGAGAGACAAGCAATGCTTTACTGATCAACATTTATACTGAGCTGAAGGTCAGACTGTCAGCATTTCTGCAAGCCCATATATCTGAATTAATAATTGTCTTTCAGGTACTGGTGAGCTCCAAAATCATTGCAATGCCATTTAGAATCATGGAGCCATATAAGAGACCACGTTGGAATGGACTTCAAAAGATCACCTTGTCCAGTCTTTCCTGGAAAAGAGATCTTGTATTTGGTACAAAAGATAAAAAGAAAAAATTGTTACATAGCAGAATGGAGGAGTTGGAAACACAGAAAACAACATCTTATTGTTATTGTCCCCTGGAATTGTCTGTTGGATATATAAAGTATTTCAGTTCTTACATTTTAAACTTGGGAGAGATCACTATAGGCAGCTGTTTTTAAAAAGAAATAAAGGTCAACAAAGTCTAGCTCACAAAATTTTTTCAGTTATCCCAGTAAAATGTAGTTTAAACTTCTCAGTTGCTTGCTTGTTTTTCCTTTTGGTTTTGAAGAGGGTTATTTTTCTTTTGTGGGACGTTTTGAGTGATTAATTTTAAAATATCTTTATATATTTCGTAACTTTGTACAGTGATGGAAGATTGTTGTAGCTTTCCCTGCCAGGTTAGAATGCATATAAATATTAAGTATTTTAGTGCTGTGTTTTCTCAGGTAGACTTTCCACACTTAATATCCACTAATTATTTTTAAAATTATCCAGTAATGTCCTTTATAGGACATGATGTGGTCTTGTCCAACAGTGTCTGCTCAAAGCTTTGGTGCAGGTAAATTGCAGTGTATGCTGTTCTACTTCGGTAATAAATTCAATTCCTTTCACCACCACTACCAACAACAACTTCTCAAGAACAAGATGAATCTCTGTCATAAAGGCTTACCAATAAAAATACTCAGGTAGGAATACCTTACTATCTTTAAATATAAAACCATTCCTATTTAGTCCTTTGATAAGTCCTGACCTATAGCAATCCTGTAGATAGCATGAAAATATTCTCCATAGTTCCAAATCAGTCTTTGAAACATCTGAGGATTGCATTTTTTTAAGTAACTGTATCAAGAACTGGACAATATTTTGGTTGCAGTCACCAAGTAACCTCAGACACAAATATCCAAACCATGAGTTTGTCTAGCTCCACACTCATATCTTTTGATCAATACAGATAGAGGATGAAGATACACATAGAAAAGTTCCTTAGCTACCAATAGTGTTGTCACCTGTGACACTGCCAGCCTCAGCAGGGCTGTGTTCACACTGCAAAAACAGAAACAGCCCATGAGCTGCCAGGCTCTGGAGCTGTAGCCCCTCTATGGCTCTTTTCCAGACCACTCCAGCTAGTTCTCTCTAAGGCAAAATCAGGATCTGGTCCTGAAGTGATTCATCCTAAAGATGAGATCCAGCAGGTGATATAGACTGTTCTGCGTGAAGTTTGGTTTCCTTTGACCTAGACAATCCTCCACTGCTACCCTAGAATTTTTTATCCCCAAATAACACTAAAGGCCTTCATGCAAAAGGCCAAGACACAGGGTTAAAGCAACACTTAAGTGGGCTTTACACTTTACAATACAACCTGTGTTATCATTTATTATTTCCAACACTTTTGAATGTATAAAAATTAATTATTATCTTGCTGTCTTAACTGTATCATGTAGGATCCAGAGGGAATTCAGAGAAAAATGCTGTACAAAGACAGCCCACTGTCGGGTCCTGAGAGCATGGGACCCTCTGTATCATTTAATTGATACATCATATCCAGCAACTGATGCATTTTTCAGGTCAGGTCAGATGGAAGATTTCTTCAGTCTTTGTAAAGTTCATTCTGTGAGGACAGTCTGACCAGACGTCTGTGAAATGGCCTTAGGTCTCAATCCAAAATGAACTCAGAATGTCAGGCAGAAGGTCTTGATAACTGGGGATAATAGTTCTTCAAACACAGACAGAGGAGACTAACTCCCCTAATTTTGTTGGAAAGATTTAAATAAATATTTAAATCTTAAAAGTTTAACATAATTCAAGTTAGCAAATGTAAATAATTTCAATATTTCAACCACTGATTTAAATATTTTTGTTTGTATTTTTCTGGTTTTTTACCTCAAGAAATGATTCTCTCTTTTAAACTTCACACTTTTTTTGTTAATCAAGACACACTATACCTGTGTATATTTGAAGTAATCCCACAGTTCAGTAGACATTTATTTATCATACTATTTTTATGATGTTAAAATATTAAACGCCACCATTTTTAAATATGATGACATCTTTTATTCAGTGTTTCTGGAAAACTTCTTTTCACTGGAAACTAAAATTCTATTACAATACAGAACTCAGCACTTTTTGAGAGTTTTTTGTTTACTAGAGTTGTTTTTTATAGAAAATAATTATTATGCTATAGATATTTAAAGAAAATATGCAGTGGATATGGATTTCAACTAGCATGCAAATAATTGAAAGTATAGCAAGAGACTTCTTCGTATCCTTCAAGACTTCATAACTGAGATTCAGCCTTAAGGGTATTTAGAAGACTCTGAATTTGGGGTTGGTTTGGGTTTTTTTTATTTTTTTAAAAGATTAGCAGGAGAAAAAGAAGGAGAAGGAAAATCATAGCTGACAAAGCAAAAAATCTAATCAGATTTCCTACTTCATTATTGACAAAACAATCTGACAAAATAAACATTTTTTAATCACCCTTTTTTTTCTTCAGCCGTGAAGAATAAATTACTTCTTACAGCCAATTTAACTTTTCAGCATACTGGTTTTAAATGCTTAGTCAGGAATTAGGATAACTGTTTAACTTTTTGCAAGTGTTGACAGCAGATGGAATAGTCTTTCTAAAAATACTGTGGTTGGGTTTTTTGGTTTTGACTCTTTTTTTTTTTCATTTTTATTTCTTGTAACATGGAAAGACTACTATAATCTGTATTAGTATGTCTTGCTTGAGGGTTATTTTGGCATTGTANTCTTGCTTGAGTGTTTTTTTGGCATTGTATCAGTCTACCAGTCTACCAGGATGTCAATAACATGTTGCCAAAGCTTGAGCAAGACTCTTAGTGTTACATCAGGTTTATGAAGTGGCATTCTTTTAAAAATGGTTCTTTGTTCATTGTTTCATAAATAAGCCTGTTTTGGTTTTAAACTTGGGGACAAGACAAACTTACTTGAAATTCCTGACAACAATAGTAATACTGTTTTCCGAAGCAAAAGTCCCCAAGACAACATTTTTTAATCCAAAACTGCACCTAGGACGTGTTGTAAAAATTTTGTGAATAAATCTGTCTGACATATTTTACAAAGTAAAGAAGGAGGTGGAAAAAGGAAGGTTTTTTTAACTAACATTTCCTGGTATGAAATAGCTGATTTCTTGGACTACGTAAAAGATTCATTTTATGTCCTAAGGTAAGCAGCTTCCAATAGTGCTGTGGTGGCTGTGTAGTGCTAAATATATTTAATAGATATTTCCGTTGCTGGGGGCTGAAAATCCATCTCCAGTTACGCTTATAGATTTCACCACATTTTATTCATTTTGCTGTCACTGCTTCATATTATTCATCAACTGATACCCCAGATGTAACATTTTGCAAGTTTGCAAGTACTTTTTCCACGATGTGGTACATCAGAGGGAATACTGATATTAAGTCATATTATTTGAAATACTGCATTTTAATCCTTTTGATTCAGAGATTCTGTTTCTTGTGCCTTCAGGCAATTGCTTATCTCTGTTTGCTGTCACAATAGAAGTAATAGTTACAAGATACATTAACATCTGTAATGTCATCCTTGATACTTTCAATAAACAAATTAATACTGGGTTTACAAAGAAAGGGGTATGTATTCTTCCCTGTCTGAAAAAAACTAAGTACATTTCTTGCTGTTCTTCAGTGTAAAGGTATATTACGCATTTCTAAAGTTTTTTGGGGCAAGCAGAGAGTAAAATAGACTAAAATTATTGAGAAAATGTGGGAGTTAAATTTTAATTGTTAAGGCAATAATTAGGAGGCTATACAAAATGGCAAAAATAAAACTAATAGGAAAATTAAATATAAAACAAAAGGATTTTGACTACAGCCTTTTACTGTGCTAGCTTAAGAAAAGCACTCAAGAGAAATTTGCCTGAAGCACATTACACAATTTCATTATCCCTTCAGTGCTGTAGATTAAGTGGTCTTCCTCTTATTGGTGTCTGTAATGTTTTTCTGTCTTTACCCTCTGATGCTTTTTGCCGTAAAATTGTTTTAGCTGGTGCCGTTCTTCAGTGAACCTTGACTGTGCCTGCCAGCCAAACAGGTTCCAAATAAAAAATAAGATTAAATAATTAAATACTGAATCATTATAAATCTATATAAAGAGCAAGAATGAAAGTCACCTGTCCAGGCACAAAGCTGAAGTTTTTTGATTTTCCTATATTCCCGACTTGCTAATTAATATCTCTGCCATGCAGAGGTGATATAATTCTGCTGGAGACAGCTGTTGTCCCTACTGTGGCCACTGTCTGGAGCTGGGGGCTGGGAGTGAGCACTGCTCAGGAGGTGTTAAATCATCATGCCCCTGATTAAAGCCGTCTGCTACAGCTTGGTCAGATGATGAGTTGTCAGTGCGGTACCTGCTGTGACAACTCACACATTGGCTTCCAGATCTGCCCACAAAATCTCCGGCTGTTGCCTTGTTGATGTGGCAAACCTTGGGGTTTAGAAAGTTTGAGTGTATGGTTATTTTGGTAGGCTGCCAGACGTTTCTGAGGAAGATAGTCAGCAGAAGGAAAATGGTACTTCAAGCAGTATATTTAAGCTAGCACTGAGCAGAAGTCATCAGAAAGAGGAACTTCTCTATCCAGAGCAATTTCACAGTGCTGAATTTTAAGAAATGTTGGGTGTATTTTTTGTAAATATTGGAGATATGAGAAATTTATTTTGCTTTGTAACTCTTTGTGTAACACTGGGGCTAATTCAGAAGCAAAAAAAAAAAAAAAAATTAAAACAACAGAAAACTGTTGCACTATAGGTTTTACAGAAAACCTGCTATAGAAAATTCACAGTTTTCAGCTGGAGAGTGGGAAGAAACAGCAGATTGCTGATTGCAGTTTTTTGCGCATTTCATTACCTATGGTGTTTTGATTTTGACAATTCTACATTCTTGAAATTATAATCCAGACTAAGGTGGTGAGAGCCGAAGGAAGGGGACAAGGAAAAAGCATGTTAAGCATTAAAGGAGATAAAAGAGGATATTTTGCTTTGATATCATTATATATAAAATGAAAATTGCACCTGTTGTCCTGAAAATCATGAAAGGCTAAACAGACTGAGGAAGTGCTAAATCAGACTGCATGCTTAGGTTGTGTTTCCAGGAATCCTAGTTATCCCCTGTTAAAGGAATCAGCAGTGTTGTGGGAAATGCATGTTGAATTTCAATGCTGGCACATGTGGAGGAAGAACTTGTATTTCATCTTCCTCTTAAATACATTTTTAAGCATTTCCATATTGGAAAGCATAGGGAAATGGCTGTGCACTGTCACTTAAATTTTATGTTTATAAATTTACAAAGTTCGGGTTTGTTCCAGACATACTAAGGAAATATTAAAATTCCTTCTCCCCAAGAGCCAATTCTTATTTTCCAGCCAGACCTGGCTATTCAGGGCCCTACTTCTGCCCAGTGAAAGCACAACTATTTTCTATTAGCTCTCCATTAAAGATGCATATTGTTCTCAATTTCTTTTTCCTCTTATCTAGACAAACTTTTTCTCTCCTCATTGCTAAGGATATCAGGCAACATTAGTAGGCATGC
The DNA here is from genome assembly GCA_013399915.1 of Illadopsis cleaveri. Lineage (NCBI taxonomy): Eukaryota > Metazoa > Chordata > Aves > Passeriformes > Timaliidae > Illadopsis > Illadopsis cleaveri. The sequence continues at coordinate 253,423 of VXBB01025218.1, forward strand.
ACAGTATTTGCAATACTGTAGCATACTGTTTTCAAGGCAGTACAGTATTAAATATGCCCACCAACAATTCACTGTGTACAACATTATATTTCATCCAAAGTATTTTGGAAAATAATGTTGACTAGCTAATGACAGTTTCATCAGGAAGAAATCTGTAGAAACCCTTTTGCTGAATTTCATGTCCCTGACAATGTCTACTGCTCCCCTTATTTCAGTAGGGGCTAGCACACAGTATCACACCTGCTTCAGCATGGTCCCCAAACTGAAAAATCAAAGAGATCTTTGATATTAGTACATCCCACTACTGAACTGTACATTACTGCTTGTCATCCTACTTGAGTGACCTGGCTGCTGAATCCAGTATAGGATTATTGAGAATTGTAGGATCTCAGAATCATTTAGGTTGGAANTAATCTTAAAAACATCTTCCCCAATCCTAACCTCTTTCCCGGGGTCTACCTCCTCCCCTCACATCCATACAGAGAGATGAGGAATGAAGGTTACTCTCAGTTCATCACAGGTTATTTCTGNGTCATCAAGAGTGATGGTCAACCTAGCATTGTCAAATCCATCACTAACCCATGTCCCAAAGGGCCACATCCACAAGGGTTTTGAACACTTCCAGGAACACTTGTTCCTGGGCCACCACTTTCCTAGGCAGCCTCGTTAAATGCCTGACCACATTTCAGTGAAGAAATTTTTCCCTAAAAGCAAATTTAAGCCTTCCCTGGTACAATTCCAGGCCATTTCCTCTTATCTTATCTCTTGTTACCTGAGAGAAGGCTGACCCCCACCTGGCTACAATCTCCTTTCAGGTNCTTCATGAAGCACCTCCTGCCCTCCTTCTACACTGACCTTTGTATCTCCAGAGTTGTTCCTCTCACATATTCTCACTATTCTCTTCTCTGAGAGCAATTAAAACTGCATAATAACTTTTCTTTTCTTCTTATATATGCTGTCACAGACGTGCTACTACCATCTCTGATTTGTTTGGCCTTGGCTAGTGGTGAGTCTGACTTGGAGCCAGCTGTCATTGGCTCGGACATGGGGGAAGCTTCTCACAGCTTCTCACAGAACCCATTCCTGTAGATTCCCCACCACTCCTCGCATCCCACTTCCAAAATCTGGCTATGCAAACCCAGTGCAGCCTGCAGCACTGCCTGGGGTTGTTGTAACGTATGGGTAGGGCCCAGCACTTAGCCTTGTCAAACCTCAGACTATGGCCCATCAATCCAGCCTGTTCAGATCCTCTGTAGAGCCTTCCTGCCCTCCAGCAAATCAGCACTCCTGCCCGACTTCGTTTTGCCTGCAAATGGACAGAGGTTGTCCAGATCCTCTTGTCCAGATGATCAACAGACATGAAACAGAGCTGACTCTGATACTGAGCCCTTGGGAGCTGCACTGGTGACTGGCTGCCAGCTGGATGTAACTCCATTCACCTCCACTCTCTGGGAACAGCCATCCAGACAGTTTCTAGCCAGTGCACAGCACACCCATCCAAGCCACGAGCAGCCATTTTCGCCAGGTGAATGCTATGGGAGACAGTGTCAAAGGCTTTTCTGGAGTCCAGGCACATAACATCCATCCACAGCTGTTCCCTCATCAGCTGAGTGGGTCACCCTGTCCAAGAAGGAGGTCAAACAGGACCTGCCTTTCCCAAACCCCTTCCAGCAGAGCCTGGTCCCCTGGTAGTCCTGCACGTGCCACATGATGGCACTCCAGATGAGCTGCTCTATGACCTGACCTGGAATTGAGGTCAGAAGATGCACAGAGATGTGCAAAAGTCAAGATCCACTTTCTGTACCCCATTCATTTTCAACACAGAAATTTCATTCTCTCCAAACACTTGCATGTTTGATTGTCATTGTGCAAAGAGGGCAGTCAAGATCATAGCACTGTTTTGGGAAGGATTTGCTAACAGAAATATATGAGGGTTTGGAATTGCCTTTTAAAGGAAATGCAGGCTTAAGGAAAGGTCAGCACTAGATGGGTTCATAATTTTTTTCCATAAAAGGTAACTAAATTATTGTCTTGTAAAAATATACACGTATAGCCTAATTGTAATTTCAATAAATAAAGATACTGAGAAAAAACATGGCTGTTTCATCTCCAGCTACAAAAATCTAATTGTTTTGAAAGATATTGTTTTCAACTTCAGGTTCTAACAAAAAGAAAATTGCTGAGCTAAAAAGGTTCCTACTGATAATCCATTTTCATGCTTATAATCCCAAAGAATTTAACTCCCTTTTTGTTTGTGCAGTGCCATGGGCTTTTGTGGCTTAAAGCACTATAGCTTATAATTAGCTAAGCTATGTCAGATACATGAAAAACCTCCAAGGCCAGCCTGAATATAGTAACTATGCTGATATGTTCCTCATTAATATGGCAACAAAGTGATAGTTTTGACTTCATTTTTGAGTCTGCAGAATTCCAGATTTCTTATTTATAGCAAGCACTGTAAGGAGGTATGAGACATACTGGAATGGATTTCAGTTCAAGACATCAGCAAGCAAAGGTTTTATCAAGGGCACTAAAAAGAAGGACACTCAAAAACCAAGGCAGCAATTTAAGAAAAGAAAATAAAAGCCATGGCTATATTCCAAAACCACTTTCTTATTACTGATAGGTTTGAAAGATGTTAATAGCAACTACCAGAGATTATTGAATGTGGCCTGTAACCCACAACTATAAAAAGCTAATTCCAAAGAGTGTTCCAAATGCTTTTGGTCTCAGTAATAAGGACAATTAACATAAGGCAAGTAGCAGAGGTGAGGAACTGTGAGTTTCTTACCACTGTCTCTGGCACAGTGAATAATTGATTGCAGAGATGTTAGCACTTTTCTTTGACACTACTGAGAAAATTAACTTCTGGCTGATCAGGTCAAAGTCATGATCTGGGCCACACAGTCCAGCATTAAGAAGTCACACTCCCAACCCACACTTTTTTTCCCATTCAATCTGTCATTGAAAATAATCACACTAAGAAATTCACCTACGCCTTGGGGATAAGTTACAAATTTGAATCTTCTAATTTGCACTGATACAAATCAGTTTCACTATGAGAATTCACTTCAGTTTCAGAAGGAAAATTCTGCCTCTACTTTTTTTTTGCCATGATAGACGTGATATTAAAACTCAGTCTATATTGCAAAAAATAATACATTCAGAAAATAAAGCAAACATGGATTTCTACATAATATAACAGAAATGTGCGTGTGTTTAAATTGAGATAACATATATATCCAAGACAAGAAACATCTTAGAATTGAAAAAAAAATAAATTATATTACATATTTAAAACACAAAATTTAAAAAATAGAATATTTTTAAAACTGCAGTACATCCTGCATAGACAGATTTCTC
>VXBB01025218.1:272705-284758 GCA_013399915.1 Illadopsis cleaveri
AAACCCCCAAAAAACCCAACAACAACAATAAAGGAAACTCCAAAGAGACAAAAGCATAAAACTCAACATGCCCCTTCCTGCTTACAAAAAACTCCAAACCCACCACACNTAGGAAGTAATGATAGCAATTCAACAGAATTTGAGGCTGATTAAATACTGTTTAGCATGCAGATAAACAATACTCAGGATATATGAAAATGACAACCAATTCAGGTGAGCAGGAGAAGTCTTCACAGGGATTATTAATTACTGAAAAGCATTAAAAGGAAAGGAAGGGTTTCCTGCCTTTAACTCAGTCAATTTCCACACTTCTTTACAGGGGAATAATTTCAGTCGTACATGATACTACTGAATTCACATTAACATTCTAAAAATACCTTTTCTATTTGAGAACCCTCCAGGTAGCACTGGTTGGATACAGACAAACAAACCCTCTAGTCACACTCACACACACACACAACCTCGCTGGGCTGGAGTATAAATTGACCTAGCTGAGTTTTTGACTCTCTGACGGAGGCTACTAACAGGTGCTCACAGAAAATTTGAAAATAGAGCTTCAAAACAGAGTGGCATTTCTCTCAATATTTCCTGTCAGAAAGCTGAAGCTGTGGTTGAATACATATCATCACTGCATTGAGTAACTCTCAATAGGCTTTTATCCTTGGATTTTACCTAAACATATTTGATCTGACATATACTTTGACATTCACATAAATACCTTTAATATGATAAGAAAAAATCATTTATTTGAAACCTACTGCCTGACCACTACTGTGTGACCTGGGTCTTACATGAGATATAGTGAGTGATTTTTCAGATTTCCTCATCATCTCACATCTGTGTATATTTTCATAGGAACCCAAGCTCTTTTCAAAACTGAAGCACCTTAGTCTATCTGATCAATCTTTGGTTTTTTCACTATTTCTTTTTTAATAACTCCTAACAATCTAAGTATCTTTTAAGACTCCTGCTTAGCACCAAGTAGATATTTCCAGACAACTACCCACAATGACTGTTAGAACCCAGAACAGTTATTTAAGATCCATTGTTAGTTATGCATAGCTGAAGTTGGTTTTTTGCTTGTATTTATTGCCAATGAGCTTTCCTCAACATGTTTCTNATCTAACTAGTTTTGAAGGATCCTTTTCTTCTATGAAAGCCCACTGCACTAAAAGCGGGGTTTTTTTTGATTCCAAAATGTTTCTGGAGTTTGTTCAGTACAGAATTAAGGCATGCTTGCTAGAAATTCTCTGGATTCTCCAAAAACAAATCCTCCTTCTCTCTCCAAAAAGAATTCTATTAAAAATACAGCATCATGTTTGCCACCATCTGATCTTTAGGTAATAACACTGATGTCACTGATAGATGGAAGTAATAGTTTTATGTATTTGAATTATTTTGGAAACACTAAATGAAAAACATCTGAACTTACTAATTTTACTCTTGTTTTTTGAGCAGTTATTGTCTCTGTCTGAAGCAAGCATTAAATTCATCACTTGCAAACAAAATTCTGCAAAACATAGCTTGTTATTTTTTAGTGAACTGTAATAGAAAAAAAAATGGTTTGGTTTTCTGCTCTTGCTTTAACTTTTTGGAACACCCTTTTTATCTCTCCATCATTTATCAGGTGAAACCTACTGAGTGACCTGGGCCCTACACGAGATATAGTAAGTGATTTTTCACATTTCCTCATCATCTCACATCTGTGTATATTTTCATAGGAACCCAAGCTCTTTTCAAAACTGAAGCACCTTAGTCTATCTGACCAATCTTTGCTTTTTTCACTTTCAAATGTTACACACATAAATGCTGAGCTCTTTTCAAAATGAATTATAGAGTGGGCTAGAAAAAGCCCATTATCAACCTGTGTGAAACCAGAAAATCTGAAACAAGCTCTGATGAACTGAAGCTATGTTAATACCTTTTAGGTGTTGCACAATACACTTGATTCCAATGTATGACACAATTTACACAACTTTAGAAATACTAATACTGGCCTTTAATACTTGGAATTAGCTTGATCAAGTATACAGCACAAGGCAATTAATTTTTAGCTATTTAAAGAGATATGCAGGGACCTAGACCTTAAGTCAGTTCTACATTCTTTTCTACAGACTTTGATGGCCTGAAAAATAACATTTAGGGAAAATTATTCTTTTTGTCCAGACAAATATTTCAAAGAGTTTTTGACTACAAAAATAAAAGTTTACTTAGAAACCGCACATTATCAGACAACATAAGCTTCTATTCTATAGCTGTTTAAGCAGAAGGATCTAGTCTTTGAAAATAACTTGCCCAATAACAAAAAGTTTGGGTTTATGCTTTGCACCACAGACATATTCATTTTTTCCCTTTTTTTGTCTTTTGAGGGGGTAGGGGTGGAGGGGGATACTTGGCACAAAAAATAGGTAATTTTAATTAAATTCTATAGGATTCACTTGTCTTTCCCTGAGACTATGAATTTTATTGTTTTCAATACATATTTTAAATTATAGATATTGAAGAGTTAACAGACTAAGACTGTTACTTCTTACTTTAGAAACTCGTAATTTACCAAAGTTTGTCAAGCATGAAACCTATCAATTTTTCAGACATATTGATATTATGAATGTTGGCGTAAATTCTATTTTTTATTGAAAACACACTGCTGATTAATAGAACTGAAATAGTCCTATATTACCTCCACATTAATTTTCTTCTTATTTTTTTCTGTGGTATTGTACTGAAATGTGGTAGAACTAATCACACTTTAAAAACCTCCACACAGTTAATGGGTTTACCAATGCTGTGTTCTGCTCAATACATACTCTGTTCTGAGCTATCAAACACTACAGCAGGGGAGAGGTAGGGCAAGATGCAAATGAACAGAGATATTTCACATCAGTTTCCAGGCAACACAGGAAAGTAATGGCTATGCAGCATGCTGGTCTTTGTTCCAAAAGGTGCTAGAACTCATTATTATCATGCAGTTTAAATATAAGCATTTGCTTCTTCCACCTCATGTATTCCAATCCTCCTCTTTTCTTTCTTTCTTTTTTTCCCTCTTTTTTCATTTTTTTCTCTTCTTTCTTTCTTTTTTTCTTTTTCTTTCTTTTCTTTCTTTTCTTTCTTTCTTTCTTTCTTTATTTCTTTCTTTTCTTTCTTTTCTTTCTTTCTTTTCTTGCTTTCTTTTTCTTTCTTCCATCCCTTTTAGCCATTGTGGAGGACATCCTTTTCCTGAAATAGTGTCTGTCTGTCCTTAGTAGCCATCTACTACTAAAATGCTATTAAAATCAAATGATAGTCCAGAGAAGGGCCACAAGGATGGTCAGAGGGATGGATCACCTCTCCTGGGAGGACAGGCTGAGAGAATTGGGTTTGCTCACACTGGAAAAGAGAAGGCCTGGGGTGACCTAATTGCAGTCTCCCAGTACCTGCAGGGAGCCTACAAGGAAGGTGGAGAGAGACTTTTTACGTTGGCATGTAGTGAGAGGGCAAGGGGCAATGGCTTCAGACTGAAAGAGAGAAGGTTTAGATTAGCATTAGGAAGAAATTCTTCACTGTGAGGGTGGTAAGGCACTGGAACAGGCTGCCCAGAGAAGCTGTGGCTGCTCCATTCCTGGAGGTGTTCAGGGCCAGGTTGGCCCAGACCCTGAGAAGTGTGGTCCAATGGAAGCTCTCCCTGCCCACGGCAGGGGATTGGAGCTAGGTGATCACTGGAGTTCCTTCCAGTGCAAGACATTCCACAGTGTAGGATAGCCAAAAAACTTTGCAGGTCTGAGCTTGCTCCTCTTTTGATTCAGGTGGATTAGAAAACTGAGAGGAGGTAGACTTCTGACAGAGGGCATTTAGTAGCTTGAACATCAGCTGTTTCAGAGAAGATTTAATTTAGAGGTGCTTACTTAAGCATATTGAACAGTAATAGGGATACCCATCCTAAGTTAAAGTAGTCTGAATTTATTTGGTGAAAATTATTTCCAAAAGAAGTAACAAAAATAAATCTAAAGTACTTGTTATAAAGAAGTTGGTTAAAAGGAAATAATTTCATTAGAGATCAGTTAAAACTAATCTTTTTATTTTTGTTTGTCTTCTGGGGTGTTCCTGTTCATTCTTGTAGTTCCATCACTTGAAAACCAGAATTTTCTAAATCTTTAACAAATCTCTACTGCTGCAGCTCTTTTGCAAATTTACCTATGTTTCTATTCCAAATAGTAGAATATTTAATCAATTACAATGGTTTTGAGTCACTACATGTCTGAAATGTGCATTTCTGTACTGACATACATTACGTAAGTACTTGAATGTAATAACGTATAAAATTCTGTTAAAAGTAAACAAGCAGAGCTTCTACCTCCTCTCCCTAAATATATCTATGATTTAAATGTAGCATATATTATAAATATATGGGTTATAAGATAAAAGTGATTACATGGTACAATTTATTCCTCAAGCAGGTATAATTGTGGACTCAGCTGCAGAAGGAGATTTGCTCAGAGCCATGAAAAGGTCTCAACCCTCTGGGCAGCAACACTTCACTGCAAAGTGATCTCTAACCTGAGTGGATCAAGCAGCCAGCAAGCTGCCACTGACAACACACCACCCACACCCTCTCCCTGCGTGTTCAGACCTGCTCCTCCCCTGCCATCCACGCCCTCCTACTACCCAAAGCAGTGCAGCTCAAACAGCAATAAAGTCTCGCAGCTCCGGTGTTTATGCTTTGTTCAGTGGCTGAGAAGAATCAGTTTGCAAGGAGATCAATTATTTTTCCATGTTTCTGTTAATGCAATGCATTCCTTCTCCCACACAAGTAAAACATAACTTCTACATGGGACATCTAAGCTGGTCAGAAACAACAACAGATAGATTTTGTTTTCTAAACTACGTTGTTTTTATAACTGTTTGATCAGTTTTTAGATGGATGTGTTATTATGATAAACAAAAAAGCTTTACAATATACTCATGCAACTTTAATACATACAAAAATACTGGCAGGTTAAGGCTCACTTCAACAAACTAAACAAGACAATTTTCTTTGATTACTCTTTGACAGGTAAATAGATGACTTGTGCTCTCTGTCTTTCCTTTTATGTATTTAACTGTTATGTTTTCCCTTGTCTTTCATTCTTGATTTCACTCTTTTTTTAAAAAAAATGTTCATTTTATGATTGCATGCCTGTCTTTTTGAATTGGCAGCAATAGATGTCCAAGTATATGGGTATTTTATTTAAGATATAGAGAAATGTAATCTATATTTAGAAAATATTTACATTTCTGTTGGTCTTAGGTTTTGGACAAAGATTATTTACAAAACAATAATCTTGGCAAAATTAATTTAACTTGATTTCTTTTTGCAAAACTATCATAATATTTTACCCACCACTCCCTCCACATATTTCACAGTAAGGAAATGGTCAGTATGACATTAATTTTCTATTATTTTTCCACAGAATGCAACAGCAAGGAGAATTTCAACTACATTCAATTTCCAATAGCTGATTCAAGTTTGCTATGTTTAAATATTTTCTTTTAAAATGGATTTTTAATTCATTCTTTTTCTTCATTTTTTTACCTCTGGGAAAATCTCTGTAGTTATTAGTAGTAAATATCAAGTAGAACTGTAATATCTGCATTGTTTCAGCTTGAATTTTAGAATTAATAAAAATGTTCTTGCCAACATACAAATAGTTCTAGTTTGCTGTGGAAGAAAAATATATTATGCTTCTAATGTCTTTATAATTACTATTAGAATAGGAATCTTTTCTTTTACTTTCTTCCCCAGTTTCTGGTTTTTCAGGGCTGTATAAAAAGAATGATTTCTTTAAGCAGTTTCAGTGAATGTTCTGCAAAATTCAGCGGTCTGGCAGGCCTACAGGTGCAGAAGTAGCACATGTGAAGGCCTCAGGAAGGTTATAACCCTTACAATATACAAGAGGCATCATAATGCAAAGAAGTTTTTCATTTTGCCATAGGGCTTTTAGGCCCTTATCTACAGAATGAATCACCATCTATATGATAGACATTTCATGGAAAGCAATGCCATGAATAAAAACTTTGGTTCAATTAATGCAGTTGCAAGTATGGAAATACATACAAACAAGAGGCAGAATGTAAAATTAAAGTTAATTAAACCCCCAAAGAATATAAAATTATAGTTGGACTTTCAATTTCCACACTTTAATTCTTCAGTATTTAATTTGTATGTATATTTTCTGAAGGTAAATTTTTTTGTATTCAGATCTTTAGTTTAGCAGAGAAAATAGAACCCTGTCCCTTTAAAATGCAAAACTTAAAAAAAAGAGTTTTAGATTTCAACAAGGTCCCATAGCCTTTCTAGTTAAATCACTAATAGGTAACAATTATAGAAATATGCCAATATTAGCCAAGAAGACTTGTATGGAAAAGATTCATCTTTTTTTGATCCCAAATGGTTTAGGTTACTTTCAAGTAAAATAAATTATATTGAAAACAAAATATTTAAACTTTTTTACTCAATAACCGGCTGAACTCCTGGAAAATAGAATCCTACAAATGAAAAAAAAAAAAAAAAAAAAGCATAATTTCTGCAGTTTTGCATGTTCACCCATCTTGAATATATTGATATATGTCTAATGAACTTAGTCACATATTATGTGGCCCGAGCATCCCAACATTAGAAAATTCATTCATTGCCTTGTAAATCCCTCCTGATATAAGTATGGAAGGCAGATATAGTGTAGCCAAGTATACAGGAAAGTCAAGAAGAGGACAACCATTTTTTCCATCAGCCCAGTAATACTTTGGGTGAGCAGAACAAATGTATTTTCCAAATAGAGAAAGAGGCAAAAGGGACTCAGTCTGAGGGGTTGCCCCTCAGTTTTTGAAGACATTGGAAACTGTAATGTAAAAAAAGGAACATACACACTGCATTTAAGAAGGAGCCACTATTTTGTAAACCCATGTTTGACATTTTCTCCACCACAAATGATGTCTGCACCTTCATCAAAGCGGGTAAACTTTTGCATTTATTGCTCCTCCTGTAAGTCAGACACAACTGAGCTTTGGACTGCATCGTCAAGGCTAGTGTGGCACATATGAACTGTCTGACGACAACCAAGATAAATTTGTTCCGATGTATTTGTCACGCTCAACTACATTAATGTTTCAGATTTTTGCTACAGGTCAGTGGGTTCTCTAACAACTATATGTCAAGAGCCCCTAAAGCTTGTATTACTTTAGTTTCTGCTATAGTTAAAAAGTTCAAAGCAGTTTTTTTAAAATTCCTACAATACCTGGAATGTTGACAGACACCGTAAAAAACTATAAATGAGTATTTCATATTCAAAAGATGAAAACTGAACACTTTCTTAACCTATAGGCAATGATAGCATTTCATACTTCTCAATATTTTTTCCAATATTTTCCAAAACATTCCTGACATAAATATTACAATGTTTTCTGTCAAGTATTTAGAAATTAGGACAATCTATTGTAAACAACTTTGTTAACTCAAAAGTATAACAACTGATGGCACAGCTAGGTTTAAAATCCCAGGATATTTTGACTCAGTCTCACGACATAATTAATAATTCATGATTAGGTGTTATGACTTAACACTCAATTCAAATAAATTAATGGAGCAGAAGTAGATTTTACAGAAATGCTTCCCAATCCTCACCCAAAGATTTTTCCCGGAAAAATGAGCCATAAGCTACCAGCATAAGCAATGTTGCAATAGTCTTTTTATAGAAAAGCTGGATTTTCTTCTTGTAGTTACAAGTCGTATTATTATCCAGAATTTTTTTTGTGATAGTATTTTTTTAAAACAATTTAATTTTGAGCAATTTCACATTTTATTTTAAGCATGATACTGATTATTTTTATTAGCCATTGCAAGAAAATGCAGTGATATTCAAATATGCCACCATTTTAGGGGCAACAGAACTCCTGAACAGGTAAAATAACTTCAAATTAATGCCAAAATGCATCATGTTACCTGCATTCATGTAACTATCACAGGAGAAGTATGAAAGCAATTAAGATTTCTAGAGAACTACTGATATATTAGTACTTATTATAGCACACATAACAGAAAGCTACAGAAAGAATCATTATTTCTTAATCATTAGACTGGATTATAATAGGCAAATAACAATTGTGTTTTACAACTTCACAGGAATTAAAATAGTCTGAAATGAGATGGTCATTGATACTATTGTATGTGGCCTGCATTGCAACCTGTTTGTCAACATACTGAGGCATTATTAGTCTTCGAGAAGTCAAAAGTGAGTCAGACAATTTTACTGGCTTTCAATCAAATGACTTTCATAAACACTCAAGCATTACAATTCTTGTTTTTCTCCAGCCTTCCTATGCCTCAAATCTTAACGCTGCTGACAAGGCTCTACTGCTAGGTGTTTGGGTTTTGTGTCATACTCTCACCCAGGCTACTTCATCTGTACTCAAATGCCCCAAAACCAGCTTCCTTTATACCTCCAGCTGTTCGTCTTGAATTCCATATCTCAGACTACTGTTCCTCATGATGCCTTTATTTTACCATCTGCTAAATATAATATTTTTAAGCAGACTACTTTGCAAAAGTCACACTTAAACAGTAAGCTTCTCTACAAGTTATTATATAATTAGGTATGCAAAAGTATCAGCTACCTTTGCGGAATCTATATAAAGAGCCAAGCCTACTCCAAGGCTTAAACATCCCTAAGACAATTAAATTACATTTTGTGTAACTATTTTGTTTTACAAATGAAGACTGCATCCATTAGTAACTACATCATCCTTCTGTTGAAGAGTTTCTTTCACATTATATACACTAAATTCTGGAAAAGCCATATTCTTTTCTGATGCAGGCTTTCTGAGCTTTCCAATCAAGTTTTCTAAACTTCAGCTCTTGCTTAGGTAACATATGACACCCTATTGGTTGTAAAGAAACTACTGCCTCTATAATATTAGGTGATTTCCATCTCAAAGTCTTTTTTTTTTGTCTTCTTTATAACTCCTTCTGTGACAACTAAAGCATACCATCCTGTTACAGAAAAGGTGTGGATGGAAACAGCAGCTACTGAACAGCTTAAGTTCATAGCACAAGATTATTTGAAGAAAACATTACCAAGCAACTTTTACAGGCCAAAATCACTTCATGTTTTTACCTGTCCTTGCCATTTTAACAATGATGTTTCATCGTGTGCATTCAAATAATTGATTACATTTTTATATGGCTTTTAAATATTCATAAATTTCTTTTGTTTGTTTTTGATTGGTGATGATCTTTGCTACAAGCTGCTACTTGCATGTCCAGAGTGCAAAGACACAACACACAGAATGTTTTTTTTTATTTTGTAAGGCATGTCTAAAGTAGTTTTTTATTTAAATGTAGCACATAGTATGGAGAACTATATAGATGAGATTATATGGAGGTTTCCTTCCTTGGAATCAACTGTGATTTTACTTTTATTTGCACCACCGCATGTGAAGAAAGGCCTTACACCAGAAATGGAGCTACTCTTGCCCAGTATATCCACAAGGTTTGCAACAGATGCTCCACAGTCTGAAGGGGTTGTGAAAACCCCTTCTGATGCTATCTATTCAGAATCTAGCTTAATTTACAAATTATTAATTAATTATTAAATAGTCACATCTTTTCACAATTCATTGCACATTCAGGTCAAACTATTTTTGTTTCACAGTTTGAAACAGAATTTATTTTTTTAGATTTTTACTTTTATTGATCTATTAACAAAAATTTGTAAGGTATGCACTTTAAATTCATCAATACAGAGTCCAACTTCTACCTTATAATATAATCTCTGAAAGAAGCAGACTGTCATCTTCTGGAAAGCCTTATAATTAAAAAAAACCCCACAACTGTTATGTGAAGAGCAGGACAATGTGATGGCTGATCATTTGAACTAAGGAGAAAAAGAAAAGGGAGTTACAACAACTTATCAAAAAACAATCTTGACAATGATTCTGTAGAGAAGATTTATAACTGTGAAGACACACTTTCAATTTTTGGTGTTATACATTTTTTGAATAAAAGTATTGACAATATGTATTCTTAGGAAGTACATTCATTCAGGGTTGTTGGTTTACAAGTCAGATTAAAAGATTCTCACACTAGTCATAAAAAATTTGAACAATTGTCTGAACAAAATCAAGCTAAAATATTATTACCAAAAAAATAACGAAAATATTATCTTTTTTTCTCACAGAAGGACTTCCATGTCATGAAATATTGGATATCGTGCTTCTGAAAGCATGGTTGATATGATGCTGACCTTCTTAGTTGGAATAATGGGTATCAGAACACTATTATGAAGAGACAGCTGTGCATATGATAGTGTTCCAAGGGAAGGCTTCCAGGCTGGAGCAAAACCCCACAAAAGAGGTCAGAAAGATATTTTGATAATGTAAAATTGAAAATTAGAGAATAATTGGCAGGTATGGCCACTGAGTATACAGTGGATTTACTAAAAGACGACACATTGAAACAAGGCATTTCTTATTCAGCAATTTCTTGGAGGTCAGGTGGATGGGAAATTCTGAAGTATTTCAAATTAAATATTTCAGTTACAATAAGTTGGTATTTTGCAATATTTTATTAGAAAATTCCTCACGAGCTCTATCTGAAATCTTTTTCTGTTGAAATTACTTTTTACACACTGAAACATTCAGTCCAATCTTAAACTCAACATGGTTCAGTGTTAGCGTTACTTTTACAATTGCTTACAGTCACATGATGAGGTTTAATTTTTTGTCATGGTCCACTCCCCTCCCCACAACATGCATTGTTTCTCTTGGCAAGCTATTGTTGATGAAGGTCAAAAGTTTGAAATTATCACAGGTGTTATGCTGTGCTAGTGGCACCAGATAGCACCACCAGATAGTTGTGTGGCCCTGGCTGCAACAGGTCCTTCTCTGATACATCATCTACATCTATATCATCTACATCTACATCTGCACCTACACTTACATCTGCTTCATCATCTACACCTACACCTACTTCATCATCTGCATCATCTACATCTACATCTCCCTTGCACAACCATTGCAGACAAACACAGTCAATGCTGTGGTGGTGTGCTCCCCCCAGCCCCAGCTGAAGCCACAATCAGCAGTGGGGGCCGTGATTCCTGCCCCTAGCTCACCCTGGATTTTGGGGTATGGTTGAAACCTGGCAGCCAAGGGCTGTCTGGACCAGTGACCTGCACATCTTGCTGCTGTGCAACCATGACTGTGAGCCATAAACCGTGGGCAGCCCAGGGCCCAGGGGCTGTCCTGCACACCAGCATCTCCTCCTGAGCAGGAATGTCTGTCCAGGTTACACCTCGAGGGTGATTCCTTGCAGCAGCACATTCTCAGTAAGTGATTAACTGTGTGCTAAACTTTGACATCTCAGCTGAGTGACACAAAAGATTGATTGTGTACATGTAATCCTTCAGACATAAACCACTGTCCAAGTCTGCGCTGCTGGATTGGATCCAGCCCCACCTAAACTCCTCTCTGAGAAGTTTAGAAAGCAAGAGGGCCCTGTCTGAAACTCATGGCTCAATGAATGGGCCTCCCTGACAGCTTTGTCTTACTCTGCCCTCTATGCTGTAAATAGCCCAGTGCACCTTGCCATCAAATCTTGTTAAAACACAGTCACAGCTACTTATGAAATTCGTGATACCAACAAAGCCTATCGTAATTGTTTCTTACAAGTGAAGTGCATGACACCATCCTCAACACACTCAGAGGAGAACCACATGGAAAGATCCAGACAGCAACTATTAACCAAAAAATGTGAGGAATATTTAAGTACACAATGATTCTTAAAATGGTCATCTAGTAGCTGGCATAGCTGACTTAGCTCTCTCAGACCTATGCTGCATTCCTTGGAAATGAATGAAACATACTGTTTTTTAGAAGTTTTAAATATTTCTTCTATGGTAAATTATTTTTTATGTGGGGAACATAGTTCATTGTACAATAATTTCTTAGGCATTTTAATGACTATTTTTAGTGATCTTACTGGATTTCTCCATTTAAGTATGTGGTCTATTCTATTCCCCATGACAGCATGCTTTTACACAAGTCTT
>VXBB01025219.1:0-77668 GCA_013399915.1 Illadopsis cleaveri
ACTGAAGGAAATGTGCCCTGAGCACACCGTGCTGGCCCTGGACACAGTTTGCCCTGCAAAGTGCTGCCAGAGCAGTGGTGGCCATTGGGTTACTCCTGTCTCCATACAGACAGCTTTATACACAACAGCTTGCCATCCTGTGGGCCTTGTAATGGAAAGAAAACACTTTGCTCCACTGCTGTTTGCCTTCTTTCCCTGGTGCTTGGCTGCAGGGACAGGGGAGGGAGGGTCTGCAGCCCCTGGGGCAGCTGCTCCCTGGACGTTGCCTGAGGCGGTTCCTCTCTGGTGGGGAGGGAGAGCCCTCCAGGGCAGGTGCCCATCTGGCAGCAAGCAGCACTGCTACTGCTGCTGAGACACCCACTTTGGGCCTCTCCTCCTGGCATTCTGTGGTGTTGTGCTTCTCCTGGTCCAGTGAGAGGCTGGGCTGGCTCAGCCTCTGTGGCTGCTGAAGCCAAACTCCTCCTGCTCACCTTGCAGTGCCGAGAGAATTGAGAATCACTGCATGTGGCTGCTGCCCTCCAAGGAGGCTCCTGGTGTAGGCACTGCTGCAGCATCCCTCCTGAACAGCCTTCTGGTCTTGTGTTTGGGGGGTGGGATCCCACCCCAGAGCTGTGCTCTGGCATGGGGACCCTGGCTAACTCGAGAATTTCTCCCAGGTCTCCTTCCTGAGCTTCATCCCACGGCTCAGCCCCGAGGGCCAGATGGGTATCAGGAATTTCACAGCCTACCATTGGTGACTCATAGTCAGAATGCACAGGAAAACTCTAGCTGTGTTTCAAAATACCAGATGCTGTGTTGTTTCCTTCCCACTGCGGATTTTCCATAGCCCCAGCCTCAGCCCCCTGCAGCCCACCTGGAGGTCCTCCCTGTGCCACTTCTGCAATCCCACTCATCCAGCTCTCCCTGGTTCTGTGGGCAGCTCTTTAGGCCACTGAGGCCCTGTTTCTCCTTTTTTTGGGAGCACATCTGAGTGTGAAATGATTCAGGGACTCAGCACCAAGACCTCCAGCAGCAGTGGTCAGTTCCTGAGCAATGCCCATGGCTCTGGCAGGGATGTGGAGGGGAGGCTGTGCAGGGGAGCAGCCCCCATGCCCCAGCCCTGCCTGCAGCCTGCAGGTCCTGGCATGACAGAGGCAGCAGCTGAGGCAGCACACACTGCACACATCTACTGCAGGGATATATTTGCAATATTCTCTATACATACACTCCAAATTGAAAAAAATCGGGCAAAGTGTAGCTTAATTTCAGAGGCATTGGGGAAGAATTATTACCACTGCCTTCCTGGCTGATTTTTGGAACATTATACTTTTTTTTTTTTTAATACTTTATGAAAACAATCTCTGAGTCTGGAAAGGGAGTTTTTCAATCACAAGGGTTCTTGCTTCACTCCAGGAAAAGCATAATTCAGTGTACCAGGGAGATTTTCTCTTAACACATTGCTGATGTTCTCATGCTGCCACTCATTAGTAGAGATGGAATAATTTCTCACTGTTTATGTTTGATTTTTGTTTGGAAACAGTAGGAGAAAAAATGTGCCCACTGTGAAGATTTGGTTCATGTGGGTCAGTTATTACTTCAGCTGCAGAAGTTGAGAGAGGGTTTCACAGAGGTTTTCCCAGGCAGAATCTGGTGCTGGTGCTGTGCCGTTGGGATCTGGAGTGGGCTCTTTCCTAGCACAACTCACCATGCTGAGCTGCTGGGCATATCTGGTTTGGTTTATGGTTTTTACTGACTAAGAGCAGCCAGGCATCGTTTAACAGAGCCTAAAACAGATTTGTTGGTTCCTCTGAATGAACTCAAACTGTGGGTGTTCAGCCTGGAGAAAAGGAGGCTCAGGGGGAACCTTCTGGCTCTCCACAACTCCCTGACAGGAGGGTGGAGCCAAGTGGAGCTTTGATCCCAGAGAACAAGGGACAGGACAAGAGGAAATGACCTCAGCTTGCACCAGGGGAGGTTTAGATTGGAAATTAGGGAAATTTTCTTCATGGAAAAGGTTGCCCAGGGCAGTGGTGGAGTCACTATGCCTGGAAGTGTTCAAAAGACATGTTGATATGGCACTTGGTTTAGTGGTGAACATGGTGGTGGTGGTGGATGGTTTGACTTGATGACTTTAAAGGTCTTTCCCAACCTTAAGAGTTCTGTGGTTCCATGATTCTAAACAACCCAGTGAAAACATAACCTAATTTCTCTTTGTCTAAATGACTTGGGTCACTCTCTGATGTTTTCTCCACGTCCATCCGCCAATGCATCTTCCAGCACATGGAAGGAATAAACCAGGTTTGAAAACTGGAGAAGGAAAATGAGCCCTTCCCTTGGGAAGGGAACAGAAGATTCTGCATCTTCCAGAGGGGAGGAGAAACAGCAAGAAGGTTTGAGAAGCTGAAGCAGTGGCAGAGGTATCAGGGAGAAGAAATAAGAGGTGAGAGAAATGGTTTGTGGCTGTGAACTGCAGGGCAGGCAGAGGATGCCAGTGACCCAAAGAGTTTGGCACCTTCTCGCCATGAGGCAGCTGATCCCAAAAGTTCATCTCTGCTCAGAGGGCATATACAGCCCGGCTCACCCCGCACAGGTGCAGGAAAAGCATGAAAATGAGAGGTGAGTGTAAAGATCTATCTAAATACTGTTGTGTGTTTCCATCAGGTTTTGCACCCTGTACTGAGCACTTTGGTTCTGGCTGCACTGTTCCCAGACACCAACACCATTAGATCAGAGGGAGCTGATTTAATCAGGTGTTAAAATAGTCAAATCATTTGATTTAAATGATAAGGACCATTTTAATTTTGCTGCTGCTGCTGCTCAGAAGGCAGAGCATTGGACTGAAGCCGGAGCTTTTGAGAAACAGCCAGACAGTGACAGGCAGAGCCAGGGAATGAAAACGTGGCACCACCTCTGTTTGGGAAGAATTATTTGCCCAGCAGGAGCCCAGCTCTAGAGCAACATCCCTGGAACCTCTGCAACACAAATAGTAGGGAATTCATTCATACAGCAAAAGATTTCCCGGCCTTATTTACCCTTCCACATTCACTACACCTCTTCATTTCAAAAGCCACCATGGGAGCACTCTGTCTGTGTTGGAAGGCTCATTCTTCCTCTGCTCCTACTTTGCACCAAGATGTTCTCTGTTCTGCTGCTGCTCGATGCGTCTCCTGGCTCCTTACACTGAAGGAAAATAAATCTGTTTACAAGATACAAACTGCTTTGTGTAAACCACAGCCACAAGCTGCTGGCTGTGTGTTCTCCCAGCCCAGCAGTGCCTCCTTCCCCCAGCACAGAGCACTCCGTTAGCGCAGCTCCAGGGGTGTGTTGCTATTAGGTCATGTCACTGGGGACTGGAAAGCACCAGACTATGCCCTGTATCTTAAAAATCCAGATGTGTGATGATTGTCTCATGATAGCCATCAGAGGTCCTGTTGTAATGATATTTCTAATAATTTAGCCTTCAGGAGTTCTTAGGCTGGGATAAGCCTGTGCTTGGAGCTGGAGCAAACAGTCTGCTGTGTGAAACAGTCACTGAGGTGCTGGTGCTGCCTGTTCCCTGAAAAGATGGAGCTGGTACATTTTCCTGAGCCCACATGGTGTAACCAGATCATTTCTAGTTGGGAGGATGGATAGCAGTGCTCAAACCACTAATATCACCAAATATAGTTGCATGAGATTAAATAAGAATACCCCTACTGTTAATCACCCTCCCCTTTTTTATTATCTGATTATTTGGTAGTAGGTTGTTACAGTTCTTTCCTTATATTTCTTCATTCTATACATTGATCATCTTGGGGTTGCAGCTGCAGCAGGAGTGGAAGCACCCGGGGAAATGACTCACCTCCCTCAGGCCAGACGTGGATTTTGACCCAGCAGACCAGAGGAACACTGACATAAAGGTGGAGTGTTGTGTTATTCAAGGAATAAAACGTCACAGCAAATTACTGCCTTGTGTTTGGTGTGTTTCTCAATAGACTTGTGAAGTAAGTATGAAGGAAATGTCCTTACTGTTTATTACAAAAGGTCAAGTGTACAAACACAGGCAGCTGCAGACGATGTGAAGGATGCTGTGGTTACACCAGGCAGTGCCTCACTGCTGCTGGGAGTCTCTAGCCCCAAACAGAGCTTGCTCAGGCCGGGGGGAGGTTTCAAGAGACAGCAGGAGGCTCCCTTTTTCTTTATGCTTCTTAAAAATCCCTCCCCTCTTCCCGCTAAATGTGCTAGCACTGTTGGATGCAGCTTCCAGTGGCATGATTTCTTCTTCCCGTGGTAGTGCTGAGCTCGTAGGGCCCCGCAGGAGGGACCTCTGTGAGCAGTGGGATTTGCACTCTTTGCAGTCATGTCCCAGGACAGTCCTGATACTGCTAACACGTTTTCCCTCTGCAGTTTGCAGTAACAGTCAGCAGCATCCAAACTCCTGCAAAGCACAGCTTGTTTAAAGGATGGGTTTAATCCCGATGAGCTTCCAAGGACCCCTTCCTTGAAGCAGCAAATGCAGGGGGGTCTGAAGTGTCCCTGTACCTTCCGAGTTTCAGATGGAGCCTGGAAAGCATGTAACCCTCCCCTAACCATCCCTAAGAGCAGACAAGATGCTCTCCCCTTTTCCCGGAGCTGGGAGGTGGAAAGGAGGAGGCTGGAATGGCAGTGAAGGGCGGGTTTGTGGCCGTCCCACTTCCAGCAGTTTCTGCCGTCCCCCACTGGCCTTGCGGGAGCTCTGCAGCTTCTCCCCGTGAGAATACTCCATGCAAAACCCTCTGCCTCTGTGCAGGACTCAGAAGTAATGCAGAATCTCTCCCCTTCCCAGAAATCAGGCTGAGTGTGTTTGCACATGTGCACACGCCAAGTTTTAGCCCAAAGAGAGTTTTATACCTGACTTACAACCTGCTGAAATTATTTTACTATGGAAGCAGTGACATAACTTGATAGTAATGCACACACCCCACTCCCCTGCCAGGGGTTTATGAGGCTTTTATGAGGTGTGTGTACTGGAGGTCACATCCCAGCACAGGCAGAGCTGGCAGTACCTGGCTGGGACTCTTCCAGCGAGGGGCTGGTGGCCCCAGGGTGTCTGGCAGCACTGTGGAGATGGCTCCTCACACAGCAGACTGGGCAAGGGACAAGGACATGAGTTCAAATACCTCATGGCCGTGGTCGGCAGCAGCTCCTTCACCTGAGAAATCCTTCCCCTTAGTTCTGATGGGCAAAACCAAAACCAATCTTGTGGTTGCAGCTATTGATCAGTTTCAGGTGAGTTCAAAGCAGAACTCCTCCAGCCCCTGGCGAGGATTATCTGCTCTGTGGTGTGGCCCACTGGCATCAGAGCCTTGTAGCAGTGAGTTTCTGCTGCCATGAAATGAGATGTTCTGGCTGGTGCAGTCGTGTTTGAGGGAGCTGGGACACCTCTGAACAGCCAGGCAGCTCTGGAGCATCCCTGGGGAGCAGGTATTAATTAGAATGTAAAATTTCATCTGCAGTGGTCTTGCATTTACTGTTATTAAGAGGATAAAATCTTCATTACCCCATGATTTCTGAGTGTGCAGAGTCATGGCTAAAGCTGGGCTGGAGACAAGAAAGAGAAGTTTTGGCCAATTGGCCACTAATTGATGTGTTGGTGGCATTCAGCACCTAGTTTGCTTTGCAGAATCAGTAAAGGTGAGGAGCTGTTGTAAACCTGAAATAACGTGTTTGTACTACAGCATTTAATTCCAAAATTTTCCTAGAAAAGAACAAATACGCCTTTGTAAAAAAATTGTGTGGCTTCTATTGCCCATCCCTTTACTGTGTGAGAAGCTGCCTGGAGAGCAATACTTGTTCAGCTGAAGTTCTGAAGGGATTGATCCAGAAACTATGACACAAACACAGTATGAGCAAAACAGCAGCTTCTGTTTGTAGAGTCGTGGCATCAAGAAGGCTGGAAAAGATGTCCAGGGTCAGAGAGTCCAATCTTTGACCTGATATCTGCAGGGATCTCTGTGCTGCCATTTTTAGTGAGTTTACCTATGAGGGTGAGCACAGGAAACAGAGCCCAGATTTGACACATGAACAAAATGTGTGGGATTTAAAGCTCTCCATGGACCTCGGGTCATCTGTGCAGCTGCTCATCTCTTACCTGGGACCAGCTGCTGTGAACACCCCAGAGACACAGGATTTTAGCCTCCAAAGACCTCTGGTGGTTTGACTCCCTCCTCTGCGTGTCAGAGGGCCCTGTCAGAAGATCAGCTCTCTGCTGCAGGGAGCTGGCAATTCATCTATTTAGCACTTTCCTGGCAGTGCAAGAGGTAAGAATAGGAGAGGTGGATAGCAAAGTCCAACTCCATCATTTGTAGTAAGATCAGATGAAAATACTGAGGAATTATTTTGTTTAACATGAGAATAAGAAATAGTTGTAATATTCAATATGATTATTTTACAACAAATCCTAAGTAGATTAATTATACATACATCATGTTTCTTTTCCCAGGTGATCGTTCATCCAGACAACTCTGCAAACCAACAATTAGAGCAGGATTCCCAGAGCTCTGATAATGTTCTCTGGTGTTCCCAGGCTCAGGCTGCTCATCTGGACGATGGATGGGCTGTGCAGCAGCTGGAACAGCATGTGGAATGATAAAGCACCATGCAGGAAAGCCTGGGGCTCCTGTGCCAAAGGAGTTTCAGAGCAAAACTTCCAGTAAACTGGTGTTTCCTTGCTTCCAGCCATTTCCTCCTGGCTCTTAAATAGTGGCTAGAGGGTGAGGTTGGTTGTGGCCTGGTTTGTCTGCAGTTCCAAAACAGCTCATCACCCCAGAAGCCTGTGAGGGAAGCCTTTGATATCTTTCCAGTCATTAGTTTTTCCCAGTTATTACTGAGGATTGCTTAATTGCTAAGTCTCCTGCTTTTAGATAATATGGGGAGGTGTGAAGGAAGTGCTGTTCAGACACAAACTGGTTCCTTCTCAGCTTCAAAGTGCAAATAGAAATTTTCTCCCTGTTCCTCCTCTTGGGCTGTGGTGACACTGATGGCTCTTGCTGAGCTCTTGCCAAGGCTCTTTCCCAGCTCCTCCTGGGCAGCAGGAGCACTGTGGGACTAGTTTGGAGAGCTGTCTCCTGAGAGGAGTGCAGGCAATGTGTGCAGGAGGAGCTGGGTCATGTTTCAGCAGACATTTACTGCAGACTGCTGCAGAGTGGGGCAGGTCCTGGTGTCTGTGTAACCAGGTACTTGGGCAGATGTTGGGAAGAAATTCCTCCCTGGGAGGGTGGGCGGGCCCTGGCACAGGGTGCCCAGAGCAGCTGTGGCTGCCCCTGGATCCCTGGCAGTGCCCAAGGCCAGGTTGGACATTGGGGCTTGGAGCAGCCTGGGACAGTGGGAGGTGTCCTTGCCATGGCAGGGGTGGGTCTGGATGGACTCTGAGCTCCCTTCCCACCAAACCAGTCTGTGATTCTGTGATTATTGTCTCTATTTTCACTTGTGAACAGATTCCAAGTCTACAGTGGTTTCACTGCCTGCAGCACACACGGGGCTGCTCCATCGCCATGTGCACTTGGAGGAGGAGATGGTGAGCTCACAGTCCTGCTGTCCTTTCTCCAGCAACTATAAACACCAGGCTTTTCTCAAGTTTTCTATTTTCATTCTGTATTTTTATAATTAATTCTCTTACCCCTCAAAATCTTGCCTAATTTTCAGTCCTGGAATAAGCCCCATTCTTCTCTGGCATGGTGGGAATGTGCAGGATTTCTGCTGGCTGCCTTGATGCCTGTAGGTTTGGGGCTCAATGAGCTTCTGCAGAGCTGTGCTCATGCTGGAAGTTAAACTTTATCTTTAAAAAGGCTGCAAGATGAGCAAGGAGGATTTTAAGTTCCTCACACCAGAAGCTGTGTCCATTTGGCACCTACTGCCATTCCGAGGCAGGCTGTGAAGTCTCCAGAACAGTTTGATTATGCAGTGTTAAAACAACTTTCTGCCAGTGCTGGTAACCTGCCATGGCTTGGCTGAACTACCTGTAGCTAAAGAGCCACATATGAATTTGCATTTTCAGAGGGAATTTCCTGTGAAGTCTGAATGCACTTTTTTAGTGACAGCAGCCTATTTGACACAGCCTTGGCTCACCTGGAGCTCTCTTGGCTTTCACTGAGTGTCCACGTTCACATTGTGGCTGTTGAAAAGTTATCAGAGAAGCTGTTCCATGTTTTCCAAGAAGCTGTTTTGAATTCTCCACTAAATGCTAAGCAGAGCTCTGCTGTGCTGCCATTTTTGGTGAGGTTTCAAATGGTTTATTTTTGTGCTATGATGAATTTTAATAATTGCTATAAGTATGCTATTAGTCAAAATGAAGGAGAAAGAAACCCAATTATTAAACTAGACTGCTGTGACTGGAATCTATAGCTGATATATTAAAGCCCAACTGTCATGCTTAATAATTAACCCACTGGCAATACTGGAAAAGAAAATGAACATTAATAATGAGTTAACTGATCATTATTTCTTTTCCCTCCTGCCATTAGAACAATATCTTGCAGTATATAAATTAAACAATTTTACATCATATACATGGTGTGCTTTCACCAGTGCTTTGCTACCTCCTGCTTTCCCAACACCACTTTTATGGAATTAATGCTTTTTTCCAAGTCTTCCTTTGCTGCCTTGGGCTGTGTAAGGCCTGAGGGAGCCAGTACAGGGTGCAAATGTTACTCAAAATGCCCTGTTTGCACCTGAACCAAAGGGAATGATCCACATCCCCACTGACAGATACTGTTTGTGAGGATTTTCTGAGCACTCTGAAGCTTCTGATTCAGGTCCAGCGGGTTGGGAGACAGTTCTCTGCACAGGAAGGCACCTGCCCACCCTGAAAGGTGTGCTGATGTCACCTGGAAAGCCCCACCTTTGGTGGAGTGGCTTCATGACCAATCTTCTTCCCAGATTATTTCTGAAACTTGGGGTCTTTCAGTGATCAATGTTCTTGCAGGGAGGATGGATAGGCTCTCGTTAAGCAGTGCCCTCAGTCACACTGGGAACAACCTCAAGGGACTCATTTGAATTTGGATTTTATCTCTGCATCTAGGCAAGCTCTGCCAGCTTCATCTTGCAGTCCTTGCAAAATGCACCATTTGGGCTCTGAACGTGCTGATATTTGCAAGGGAGTCTGAGAAGCAGTAGAAACATTGCAGAAATTCAGAGTGGTACCTGAACTTATTACAGAGATGATGATTCCCTGTGTGTGTGGCAGAGGAGAGCTGCTCACTGGAATGTTTTGAGGTCTTCAGTGCCCACCAGAGAGCTTGGGATAAGCCAGATCCCTTTGTACATTTACCTTTTTGTTTGATTTGGGTTTATATTTGAGGAGGAGCCCAAACTCTCCAAACAGAAACCTGGACTTAATGACGACAATAAGAGCTTGTCATACAGGGCAGTGCCCACAGTGTCCCCCGTGGGCTGGAGGGATTGATTTCTTTTGCCCTTGCTGCTCCTGATGAGAGGGCTGGCTTCAGACACAGCAGTGTTTGGGGATGGCTGAACTTGAAAACACCTTTGTTTTTTGCCCATTCTCCACAAAGACAGCGTGTGCTTGGGCAAGAGCATTCACTCCCCACTGCTGGCCTTTGCCATTCCTTCCCCTGCTGTCCCCTGGGCATGGTCTGTAAGGTCCCTTCCAACCCAAACCAATCTGTCATCCCCTGCTTCTGTGATTCCCACTGCAGTCCCAGTTCCCTCCTGCACTCCCAGTCCTGCCAGGAGCCACTCACAGCTCCAGTCCCAGTTCCCTCCTGCACTCCCAGTCCTGCCAGGAGCCACACACAGCTCCAGCCCCAGTTCCCTCCTGGGCTCCCACACAGCTCCCATGGCCGAGTGTGACCAGCTCCAGCCCGGCTGGGAAGCCCCAGGGCTGGGGATGTTGTGTCCAGGAGGGCAGAGCTGAGTTGCCTCCAAAGCAGCAGCAGCAGCAGCAGCCCCCGTTGAGCAGTGACTGGGGCAGCTGAATCCATTTCCTGAAGGACGTTAAGCTCCAGCTCAGGGTTTCAGGTTATTCCAGGAAATCTCCCCGTGAGCTTGCCCCAGAGGTCAGCTGCTCCCGAGCACAAAAGCAGCAGGAAAACGACTTCCAGCCCTCACCTTGGTGCCGGCAATAAAGTGATGAAATACCAGAAAAGCACCAATGAAAGAAGTTGTCCTGCAGCTTGAGAAGGAAAAATAAAGGAAATCCCTGGACTTAGGAGTTAGTTGTAGGACTGAGAAAGGCGGAGTGCTGCTTTTGCATGTGAAAGAGACATCAAAGTATCTTCAGACTGAAAAGGGATAAACATTCTTTGCAGAGAAAACTTCCCAAATGTGAAGTTGGCTGTGGCAATGGTGGGAGCAGTTCAGGCGGTGACTCAGTGCATGGAGGGTATTTACTCACCCAGTTGCTTTAGATAAATCCCCCTGATGCCGACGTTATCTGACACTTTTCATTTTTCTATATTTACAAGGAACCAAAGTACAAGTCTCTACTCCAGGAACCATTGCCAAGGAGATGATTATTCATTAACTCTGGGTAAGGAAAAATGGGCTTAGCAACATCTAAGATCTCTGGGGGGAGTCTCTACATTAATTTCCTGTCAGATTCCTGTTGGTATTCTGTGTAAGCGTTACTCCAAATTAATAATGCAAAATAACTAGAAAGTAGCAGAAACCCCAAGGCAAATATTGCAATTTTTAGCCAGAATAGGTTTAATTGGTATTGTTTTATGCATCCTTTGCCTCTGATATGTGAACTATTTCTAGTGCTGTTACCTGAATAATTGACTATGCATTTTCTAGAGAAACTACAGCTAAAGGACATTTTACCAATCAATTAGAAATGGCGGAATAATAATTGCTAATAATGTGTTTGGTTGATTTTCGCCATCATTGTTGAGCATATTTCTTATTAATAAATGCCTTCCTTAGTAGATCAGTGTCATAGAATATAAATAAATTATTTGGGATGCTTCCCCCCCATCAGTCATTGAATACATTTTTCTTGACTATTTCTATTCATTAAGCCAGCTGCATTCCATTAGGAAAACAATATAAACCATAGTTCAGGGAAGGACTCTAATGCTTTAAAAATCCACAGGGAATATTTCTCTCATATCAACATTTTTAGAGCTATAATCTTTTAGCCTGGAACTGTCGTGCCCTGGATGTAATTTGCAGAAATCACCAGAACCTTTGGGATGAACAGGGCTGTGTGTGTGGAGCCCAGCTCTGCTGGGACACAGAGGGGTTGTGACAGGAGAAGGATGCTGTGCATGGCCTGAGGGGTCTAAAATAAGCACTTGGCTCTGTGGGGCCGTGCAGAAGTGCCTGCAGTGCAACAGAACCTGGGCACAGCCTTTTCTGAGGGGAGATTGTGGAAACTTGGCCCCTTAGGAAATGCAGGAGGGCTGGTACTGCTGTCTCTGCCTGCCCCAGAGCTGGACTTCAGCATCCTTTTACATTGAAATCCCCCACTAATAACTGTACTAATTAATGACTGTTTGGCAGTAAGGGTTGAATGCAGTTCATGCTCATTGCTTAACTCTTGGGAGAATGTCTCACCCTGGCAGCAGTCTCACAGTATTCACCAAAGCACCCACTACCATCTTCCCCACAATTAAATGGGGAACCTTTGAACATTTAACGTTATTTCCTATAAATTCTCCACCTAATCATCCAAAGAGGAGCCAGCATCATTTTGATGTTTAAGCAGGAATAATCCCCTTTTCATTTCAAGAGTCTACTCCCTAGTTTTTTATTCCTGTGACTAATTGATCATGCATTCCTTGCTGATAAATGCCCCTTAGTGTGGTTGGTGGCAGGAGTTAATGAAACCATAAATTGCACGTAGTCTGTGGTGATTCTTCCCTTTGCAGTCTGTCTGGGAGACAAAATTCCTTGGCAGTGCAGTGTGTCAGGGGATGAGAATGCCTTTGTTCTGGGGAGAGCTGCAGCATCACAACCACTTCAAAGGTGGATGAGGAGTGAAGGGGGGCTGAGAGCTCTGATCTGGTGTGACACAGCACTCCCTGGCACTGCAATGCAATGGTGGAGGTGGGTGAGAAAGAAAAGGGTCAAATACCATCCACAAAACAAGCCATGGCTATGAGGGGGAAAACAAAAAGGAAAAGAGGAAAAAGAATGAAACAGAAAGGCCAAATCCACTCTTGCCTGGTAAATGCTGTGTTGGGATCTCTGACACCACTTGGGGCTCCATGGAGTGTTGGCTGAATGAACTTCCAGTGTTGTATCACAGAATTGAAGTTGAGCTCCTGAAGGCATTTCCTGAACTACTAACTCAAAATAAAGTACATAACTTCTTTTTTTGTCTTCAAGATTTTTCTCTTCCATCTTTCTCGTTCCCTAGATACAATACATCCAATGTAAAACTTGACAGGAACATGGAATATTGCCCCAAGGTAGTGGCTAGTGATGAAATACCATGCAGTGCCTTTTTCTCCCCAAAGATTTGCAGGTTAGACTGGTGCAAATGTACACAGTGTGCTCTTACAAACTGCTGTGCTGGTTTGGGCTACTGTAGTGATGCTGGTTTTGCATTAAATTTTTAATCTGTTCTTTATGTAATTACACTCTGTGTGGCATCATGTTATTTCCAGCTTGGATTGCTTCAACCATTTAATGAACGTACTGAAGAAATTCTCTTTACAACTGTCTTGAAAAACCTGGAGAGGTTTTTGCTCCTTCTGATGGACCCTGATATAATATCTCCTATGAGACACAAATTCTATCACTAGGCCAATGTTCAAGTCAGTGACAAAATCAATGAGTGTTTAAAAAAGAGGTTATTCTGGGTCTATGTCTCAGGAATATCAAATAACATTTCATAAACAGACAGCATTTCTAATTACAAGTTTTCCTGGGTCACTGCTTCTTAAAAGACCTTTTCTGGGATGGACAAACCAGGGAAAAGAGCAGCCAGCTGCCCAGAAAAGGCTGAGGGTTTGCTCTGCCAATCTCTCACCTTTGAGAGGCCACATTTACTGGGTGCTTTATGAGGGGCTCAGGAATTGCAGTAATTCATTAATTTTTTTTTTTCTGATAAGGTTTTTATAAGTTAAAATAGGAACGTTTCTCCCAAATTTATTAGATCACAATCAAAACTTCAACTCAAGTTGCAGGGAGGAGGGAGGTTCTTCACACCTGAGAAGAAGTGGAGGGGTGAAATTCAGCCATGTGCTGCAATCCTCAGTTATTTCTGGGTAGTGCCTGCCAGAGGACCTTGCTGACACCTTCATTTGATGATGATAACTCTTGTATGAGTTTCCCAAGCAACAAGGCAATGGCTGTGCTGCTTTCCACTCTCACTAAAGGCAAACAGGGCGCTGAAAGGATGACTAAAACAGAACAAATATTGAAGATTTGTAAATACCAGCGAGAAGAAATGAACTACATAAAGCAAAAAGCCACATTAGTGTGACATTGAGGAAAAAAGGAAGTGTAAATTTTGTATTAGAAACATCTTCACAGATGGACATATCAGGTTGTCACAAAAACCAGAAGTTTCAGCAGATGAAAGGCTGGATGAGTTGTTGTTAAGAGCCAACATTTGATAGCTTGGATGGGAATTTGGAAGACAAACTAGGGATGTAGTATCAGCCCATTGTAGTGCTGGACTAAAAGGGCTCTTGATAGGTTTTTTTTCAAAGTGAATTAAAGTGGGAGGCAAACTGGCTTGCCAAGAGGAATGGTTAGCAATTAATGAAAAATAGCTTTGCTCTTTGTAGGCTTTACAGATGCAAGGATGGGACAAACATTTCCTTGGCCCTGATTCAGCAGGTTCACGGGGGTCACACAATTCACAGCACAAAGCTCTGGCCTGACCTGCAGAGAGAGATCTGCTGGAGAGCCAGGGACCACAGGAAAGCCTTTGATCTCTGTGTGTGCCTGCCAGTTGGCCACTGCTGTGTCAGAAATGCCTCTGCTGTTAGTGGGGAATATGAGTGTGATAAAGCAGAATTTCTGAGCCTGCTGTATGCAGAACTCCAGCTTCCCCCTGCCTCCAGAATGTTCTGTGCCTCCAGAACCAGCTGCATGGTCACACTTCTCTGTACTCCACACACCACATGGAGAAACGAGCAAAGCCAAGCTCAAAGACCCTCGGAGGAGCTGGATTAAACCATTTATGGCCACAGAACATTTCACTGGCTGCACAAAGGGACTCTCATCATTTCTAGGGCTGCCTGAGCTGCCAGCAGTGACAGTGGTGGCTGTGTTGTGCCAGGACTGCCCACAGTGCAGTCCAGCTTGCAAGGATGGGCACCAGTCAGCCTGCAGCAAAAGATGGGGAGGCGAGTGTGCCTGGGATTTGCAGGGAGACATGAGGCCACAAA
Source organism: Illadopsis cleaveri (assembly GCA_013399915.1). Classification (NCBI taxonomy): domain Eukaryota; kingdom Metazoa; phylum Chordata; class Aves; order Passeriformes; family Timaliidae; genus Illadopsis; species Illadopsis cleaveri. The sequence goes on from VXBB01025219.1 coordinate 14,304, forward strand.
GCACATTGAAAAATGCTTGTTTCCATGAGTTGGCCATGCAGAATTTCCCTGAGGAGCTGAGCAGTGAGGAAGAAGAGGTGCCAAACCGAAGGCCAGGATGCTGCAGGTATAACGAGGTGCCAGCAGCCTCCCCAGGGCTGGAGCTGGGAGCAGGAACAGATCAAAGGGATGTGTTCCCTGCCTGCAGCCAGGGAGAATGGAGGGGAAGGAGCCCAAGGGCACAGAGGGGGAGGAGAGGGAATGATTTAGGGGGAGTCTGAACTCTCCTGGGGGCTGGAAGGGGTCCCACCTCAGCCCTGCTCAGCTGGGAAAGGTCAGGGTGAGGAGCACAGGGCTCTGGTGGGATGGCAGCAGCAGCTCTGGGAGTGAGATGATTGAAGTGACTGTCACAGCCTGTCCCCTGCCTCACAACAGTCTCTCTCCTCTCGCCCCTCCCCTCCCGCAGCCGCCTCATTGCTGAGACCTTGCACAGAGCTGGGTCCTTGGAAATAAGAACTAGACCTGACAGCCCTGGACTTTATTGAGGCTGTGAGTATTCTGGTCAAGTACAAGTTAGAGACATTTATGGATGAGTGGAAAAGTGTTGGGGTTTGTTTATTTATTTCTTTGTTTATTTATTTATTTTTTTGTGAGTTGTTCTCTGTTGGCTAAGCTGCCTTCCACTCTGAATTGGCCCTGTGACTCTTTGTGTCTGGTTACACCAAAGGACAGGCAAGAAGGCCACTGCTGCCTCTTGTGAAACCCCACTGGTTTTCTTTCTTGCATAGCAGCAGCATGAACCATGAAGGAAAGCCCCAGCATCTTTTGAAATCCAGTCCCAAGGTGCTGGAATGTCTTTCCATTGCACAACAGCATGGGGCAGAGGTGGAGCAATTTTCTCTGTAGCTCTCCAGGAGCTGGATAAACCACATTTATTTTTTCACACCACAGAAGGATTTATGGGAAATGCTGACGTAGTCGTGTCTGCCTGTCAAGGGTACAAGAGCAGCTTCAGCATTTTTTTGGCACAGCTCTTTAAAATCCAGCTGTTTACTGATTTGTCATCTCTGTCTTAACAGTAAAAAAAAGGGTAAGTTTGTTTTGCACTTCAAGAATCTATTCAGATAATCTCATTTCCTTAGTTATGGTTAAATGAGGTGTGATTTTCACATGTATATATTCAAACTGCAGCTTCCAGCCTGTCCCTCATCTTCCAGGAGCAATGCCTTCAGCTCATACATTGATTTAATATTTTTATGGTTTTTATTGCAATTTTCTTTCCATAACAGGTACAGAAGCCTGAGCATACATTCCTGTGTACTGTGAATTGCATTATAAACAGGAACTCATTTCTCTGGGCATTAAATTCAGTTTACAAAACAATGTTCTTACTGCAGCCAGGACTGCCAAGCAAAATATTTGCGTATTTACTGCTCTGACAGCCTGGCAGTTGGAGTAGGGTGGGTGGAAGCAGAGCCACAGCAAGGGCTTGAAAGAGGATTTTATACATTAAAAACCAAGGAAGGGTCGAGAAGAGAGGGCTGAGGCTCAGGATGATAAATGTCTGAGAGACTTACTGTAGGAACTTGGGTAGAATTAGAGAAAAACCAAAAATTCAGATCAGCCTCTGAGATAAAATTCTTGGGGGGTGGTGCAAAGGCTGGAAAGTGAGACTGGGGCTAAAGCAGGGAAATGAGAGAACCAAACAAAGCCTTTGGTTTTGCTCTGTCAAAGCTTTTGCCTTTTATCCAGTCAGTCTAAACAACTGTGGATAATCTATCAGTGATGCTGCAATTCTAATAATCACCTGAATTTTCATGTGAAATAGTTTCTGGTTTTCATTGCTGAAAAAAAACATGTATTAAAAATATTTAGGCTTATCTAAAGCCCTGCCTAGTTTCTGTAGGTGCCCATTGGTGAAGGTACAATTCCAGTCCATGGTGGTTGCCCTGCCCTTGCTTTGTCCTCTCCTCCCTCCCAACAATTCAGCCCCAAGAGCTTCAGGAGACAGAGCTTGGGATGGTTTCATGAGGCAGAAGGGCTTAAGGGACGTTTTTCTACAGATCTTTACAGGTAGGGGATGTCCAGGAAAGAATTCAGCTTGGCTTTCAAATCCCAGATTTGAGTCTCTAGTCCTAGCAATAAACAAAAAAAACCCAACAAAACCAAAACAAACAAACAAACAAACAAAAAAATTCCCCCTGTGAACTGAGCATCCATTATAATTTCCTGTGGATTCCCAGGGCATGATGAAACCCTTCCCAGTGTCTAACTGGAAGTGCACTGGGGAAAAGCAATCACTGACAGGAGTTTGGATCTGAACCACAATGGGCTCTGTGGCATCAGGTGCCGTGCAGCCCCAGCTTTGTGTCTTCCACCACTGTGGCTGGGCAGTGCCAGGGTAAGTATTGCATGAAAAACTTCTTAGAAAATCACAAATACTTTTGAAAAGGCCCAAATTTACCCATTATTTTGGAAATGCCAATACAAACTCATGTGTGTGTCCTCAGCACAGAATGTCAGTAATTACTGCTGCCACACTAATGGTTGTGAAGGGAAAGGGCAATGCAGATGAACTGGGGAGTGTTCAGTCATTGGCTGCCTGTGTGGTGCTTCCTGGCAAGTAATGGCTCTTTTTTTTTCTGGTTAATTCAGCAAGAAAGCACAGCAGACCCTAAAATACAGGTACCTGCTGCCATCCTTCTGGTGAGAATCCTCCAGGTGTCTGGAAGCTGCCAGCATTGTAACACAAGCCCATGAACACCCTGACGAGGGTGCCCAGCTGACAGACACTGCCAGTGGGGCAGAATCATGAGTGTTCTCTTACCAAAAACCAGCAGGAGCAAGACAAAACATGCAATTCATTAAGTGACCCCCTATGGTCTTCTGAGATCCAAAACCTCTTCAAGTCCCAGCAATCCCGATGAGGAGGAGGGTTTGAGTTAAAAGGAATGCTGTGGTTTGCCAGAGCAGAAGGAAGGAGGGCTGGAAATACTGCACAGGCAGTGCTGGAGATGCTGCTGCAGTGTGTGTCCATGTGCCCTGTGGACGGCTCTCTGGGAAGAGTTTCTTTGCAAATTCTAAATCAACACAAATAACTTGTGTGAGGGGTTTCAGAAGCTGTGCAGCCTCCTGTGAGAGTGTGTGTGTGCCACAGATGCCTGCTGAGGATCCTCTCTGTCACACCCCAGGTGAGCCTGCAAGGACCAGGACAGCCTCAGCTGCTCCAGTCACAGCCAATGCTCCTTCAGATGGGCACCAGGCACTTCCAGCATTCTGTGGGTACTCGTGAAATGAGGTGTTTGGAAAACCTTGACAATATGAGAGTATCCTGGAACATCTCTTGGATCAGGCTGCTGCATTACTCATGCATCATTAATTCTCCAAATATTAAGGGAACATTTCCTACTATTGGGCCGTGGTCAATTAAAGAGATAGAGAACAGCTTGCTCAGGTTAAACCATGATGTCAAACAGGCCCTGGGCCATGCAATTCCAGGGCAGGAGGGGAGGGAGCAGCCCAGGTGGGGCTGCTGCTGTGGGGCAGCCTGGCTGTGCTCACACAGGTCCCCATTTCACACTGCAGGCTGTACATGTGCAGGTTTCACCAGCCCAGCATCTCACTGTTGGTGCTCACATTGCCTCACTCCCAGGCAGGATCCTCTGTGGTCACAGCAGACCAATTTAATGCACTTTTTGGCATTCCTTCTATAACTAAAAGCACTGCTGACTCTGCCTGAGTTTGCAGAGAATGCAGCCATAAAACTGATGGCACTGGCACTGCACAGTCACTACCTCTGGTTTTTAGTTCCTGCCATTCTGATGAGATTCTGCTCCTTTCCAGGCTTAAAGCTGCCCTGGCCCTTTCACTACATTTGCTACTGCCATGCCAGGAGCAGAAACAGAATGTCAGGAGAGCCTCACTTCATCTCTTCCTTTTGTTGGCCCAAAACGATGCTGCTGCCCATTGCTTTACTGCTTGTGTCGCAGCTCCTGTGAAACCCTTCAGAACTGAGAGGAGCTGGGAGCATGGCAGCAACCAACTGCTTCATGAAGTTATTCTTCTGGATGGGTGAAGCTCTCTCCTGCCCTTTAGGGTCATCTATTAAGGTGGAGTGTGGAACTGGTGAATGACAGAAGAAAGGAGCCCAGGGAGGGGCTGCTCTGAGCGCAGCATCGTTCCCACTGCCAGAACTGTGTCAGATTTCATGGCTTTCTCCAGATTTTAGATGCTTTGTAAGTAGATACCTATTTAATTACAGCCCTAGACAGACATGGAAAGTGACAAAACCAGCAAAGGCTGTGTATGGAATGAGGGGAAATCAGCTAAAGGTGACTTGCAGTGCCCAGGGGGCTGGAGGTCTGCAGCACGAGGGGCCTGCCAGGAGCTGCCTGTGTTCCCACAGGGCCCTGGGAGAAAGCTTCTGCCTTTGGGATCCACCTAGGATGGAACCAGTGATGTGTGCAAACCAGCCATCCCCCTGAGGAAATGCTCAGAACTCTGCCTTGTCACTCTGAGCTAAATGGAAATGGCTCTCTGAGCATTCCCCAGTTCCCACAGGACTGCAGACTCCTGAGCACCCTGAGCTGCTGGAGCCTCTCCTGTGAGAGATGCAGGAGCAGGAGGGAACAGGGAGTAGGACAGGTTGGATTAGCCATGTAATCCCTGGGCCCCAGGGACATTCCTTCTGCAGCAGAGTAAATTTTGCTGTAAAAACTTAGCATCTTTATTTGCCCTTGCATATAGAAGACTTTAGTTTGGAGGCTGCTTTGTTCTTTTTTCTTTCTCTTTTTTTTAAATATATTTTTAGTGGAATTACTTATTATAGATATCCCTGCTGGCCATGTGCAGAAATCTGAAAGGAAAGTATCTCTGCTTTTGGGAGCTGATGGCTCTTTGTCAAGGCACCAATTTCTTGAAACATAACCAGTTTTCTATTTAATCCTTCTCATGTGTTATTTCTCTTTATGCTGCAAAGTTGTTTTTTACACAAATGATGCTCTTGTGTATCATGTACAAAGCAGACTTTAAATCAGAAGATAATTTTGGTGGCTTACCAGATGGAATTTGGGAGGCACAATGAGGGCAGGTGGAAAGGCCCAGTGGCAGGGGGGTTTGTGGAGCTTTTGAACCAACTCCCCATCACTACAACCTGCTGCACAGTTAAAGCCTGTCAGCAGCAATGGAACTACAGATAAAGTGAGAGACTCCAGTGTGAAATCTGAAGGTGGGGGGGNATCTGTGACAGCAGCCACAGCCAGGTGTCAGCAGCAGAGGGCCAGGGGGTGCAGGGTGGTGCTGGAAGGCTCCTGCCTTCCGATCTGTCATCACCCAGGCTGCAGGACAGGTGAGAGGAGAAATACAAATAGCCATGGAAGCAGCAAAGTAAACAATTGAGATGGAAGGTCAAAGCTGCTTTGTTGTTTTTATCAGTTGGATTAGGGTGAAAAATGGGACGTGCTTGGAGTGTTCCTGCAAATGTTGCACAGGTCTGGGGCTGTGAACTGCACACAACACGCAGGCTGCTGAGCCTGCCAAGGAGAGTTTGGACAATGCTCTCAGGCTCATAGTGGGAATCTTGGGGCTCCTGTGCAGGGCCAGGAGTTGGACTTGACATTCTCTGTGTGTCCCTTCCAGCTCAGGACACTTTCTGACTCTCTGACTTGGTCAGTGGTGAATTCCCCACGTGTTTCCTGGGCTTGTGGGCTCAGCCTGGAGTGTTCAATGGCTGTGGCAGAGCTTCCTCAGCACAGACAGCTGCTTTGTTTCCTCAGTAGCTTTTCCAAGCAGCATTTCTTCCTTTCCCACCTTCTCTCTGCGGGGCTCCTAGGCTGTTGAACATTTCTAAGCACACTGGTTTTTAATGTGTCCCAGGAGTTGGCTTAGTCATTTAATGATTTTATGTATCTATAGCTCTTTGCCTTCAGGGTAGAGGTAAAATCTCTGCTGTTCTGTAGCTCTCAGAGGCAGGATCCTGTGTGGAACTCACCAAGGGGATTTGGGAACCTGCAGAGACACCAAGGGAAAACTGTCATGGAGCTTAAACCAAAGCTGGAGGTGGCCATAGGACCTGCAGAGTANTGTTCAGCACCACTTGATGAGCCAAGAAATTCAGTTGCTGCAGTTTTCAACAATTTTCTCATCTCTGGTGTGTCAGGTGGGTGTTAATGCTTCCACGTCGTTACCACCACATGGGTTTGCTAAGAAGGAGAAGGAGAAGGAGAAGGAGAAGGAGAAGGAGGAGAGATCTGTGACAGCAGCCACAGCCAGGTGTCAGCAGCAGAGGGCCAGGGGGTGCAGGGTGGTGCTGGAAGGCTCCTGCCTTCCGATCTGTCATCACCCAGGCTGCAGGACAGGTGAGAGGAGAAATACAAATAGCCATGGAAGCAGCAAAGTAAACAATTGAGATGGAAGGTCAAAGCTGCTTTGTTGTTTTTATCAGTTGGATTAGGGTGAAAAATGGGACGTGCTTGGAGTGTTCCTGCAAATGTTGCACAGGTCTGGGGCTGTGAACTGCACACAACACTCAGGCTGCTGAGNAGAAGAAGGAGAAGAAAGAGAGGTCTGTGACAGCAGCCACAGCCAGGTGTCAGCAGCAGAGGGCCAGGGGGTGCAGGGTGGTGCTGGAAGGCTCCTGCCTTCCGATCTGTCATCACCCAGGCTGCAGGACAGGTGAGAGGAGAAATACAAATAGCCATGGAAGCAGCAAAGTAAACAATTGAGATGGAAGGTCAAAGCTGCTTTGTTGTTTTTATCAGTTGGATTAGGGTGAAAAATGGGACGTGCTTGGAGTGTTCCTGCAAATGTTGCACAGGTCTGGGGCTGTGAACTGCACACAACACTCAGGCTGCTGAGCCTGCCAGGGAGAGTTTGGACAATGCTCTCAGGCTCATAGTGGGAATCTTGGGGCTCCTGTGCAGGGCCAGGAGTTGGACTTGACATTCTCTGTGTGTCCCTTCCAGCTCAGGACACTTTCTGACTCTCTGACTTGGTCAGTGGTGAATTCCCCACGTGTTTCCTGGGCTTGTGGGCTCAGCCTGGAGTGTTCAATGGCTGTGGCAGAGCTTCCTCAGCACAGACAGCTGCTTTGTTTCCTCAGTAGCTTTTCCAAGCAGCATTTCTTCCTTTCCCACCTTCTCTCTGCGGGGCTCCTAGGCTGTTGAACATTTCTAAGCACACTGGTTTTTAATGTGTCCCAGGAGTTGGCTTAGTCATTTAATGATTTTATGTATCTATAGCTCTTTGCCTTCAGGGTAGAGGTAAAATCTCTGCTGTTCTGTAGCTCTCAGAGGCAGGATCCTGTGTGGAACTCACCAAGGGGATTTGGGAACCTGCAGAGACACCAAGGGAAAATAGTCATGGAGCTTAAACCAAAGCTGGAGGTGGCCATAGGACCTGCAGAGTAACTGCCCTGGGGCTGCCCTGGGCTCCAGGGAAGCCCCTGTGACACCCCAGTGTCCCCTGGGACAGTGACCAGCACACATGGTGCCCGTGTTAGCCTGGGGACTCCCAGCACCTGTGGAGGCTGCTCCTCCCTCCCCTCTGGGCTTTTGCTTGATGTGATCCCACCCAGCAGGAGGAGGTTTGTTTCTGTGAGCTGCATTGGACCTGAGACAACCCACCCAGAACATGAAAACCTGGAGGCCACGAGTCCTGAGGCACCTCCAGGAAACACTTCAGCTCTCCTCGATGCCTTCCCTGTCCAAAGGTGCCACATCTGCCTTGAAAAGGGCAAAACAAAGATGATCATCACCTACAGTCTCCTTGGGACCACTGACCTGCCAGTCAGGCCTATGAAATGGATAATTCTGAATATCAGCACAGCTCACCCAACACCCTGCAGATAAGAAGTGCCAGCAAGGATGAAGGATAAATAAGCGTGTCATTAAGCTAATGAGACCCATATGCTTGTGCAGTCAAAGAGGAGTGAACTAAATGCATGCAAGAGCCAAAAAGCAGATGAATGAACCACGACAAACATCCTGAAATCATGTTTAAAATGCAAATATTGATATTTCTCATGCTTTTTTCCTGTATGTAAATCACATTTAAATAAGAGAACAGAGGTGGAAGAGAACATGTTTTGCCTTTGAGCTCTGACTCAAATGAAGCAAACCCAACTTGAGAGAATACCTGGAGGCTGCTGTGGTTCCTGGAGACCACAGACAGCTGGGAGTCACAAACCAGACTTGCCATCATGATGCATGCTGAGCCTGAAAGTCATTTATATGCAAATCTGCACAAATTAATCGGAGGGTTGGGGTTTTTTTTCCCCTAAAAATCCAAACCACACATTTTTCTCCTGGGATCAAACTGCCAATGTTGGGTTTAGGGAATCCAGAAATAGCTGCAGTCAGAAAGCACTTCAGTACCAGAGAAATTATCCTCTTTCTTCTGTTTCCATGTCACTTGTACAGAAGAGAAAGAAAGAAAAGAGAAACCAACCACCAGCATTAATGAGCTTGCTATTATTTCTCAGTAAAGGTGTAACTCAGGGAGAATTTTCACTCCTTTGTGAAAGCTTTGGGCTACTCATTGCAATGCACTTGCTCCCTATTGCTGCTGGAACTGACATTTATTGCTTTTCAGGGCTGCAAGATCAGCCCACGTTTCTCCACCAGTGACATAATTTAATCAGGCAAATGATGTTTTATACATAGTGCTGGCTACGAGCTTCAGGCTTCCCACCTGGGAAAATGTGCCCAAATCCCTCTCCTTGCCTTTGAACGTGCCCCAGCTCCCAGCTGAGTTTGTATGGGCTGGAGCAGCTACTGTGAGAGGCTCTCATGACACCAGGCATGGTTGTTATGGCACGGGCTCGTGGCTGCTGCTGCTTGTGATTAAGATTTGAATTGTGAATTTGGGGCCAATAGGCTTTAAGGTCTCTTCCAAGCCCAAACATTCTGTGATCCTACAATATATCACATGCCTGGATTATGGGGGCAAGCTGAGGGTGCTAAATAATGTTTGGCTCAAGGGCAGTCAGATGTGTTTTCTTATCTGCTTTTCTTCTTGTATATGTATGTGTATTTTTGCCTTTTGACGGCATTTGTGTTTTTCTGACCACCCTTTCAGGGAGCAGGAAAAAATAGAGACACCCTTTCCCTTGGCCTCCTTTTGGGCTATCTTCCTGAAAGGCAAAAAGCTGTGAATGCTCATTAGATCGAGTTCAATTTCCAGTGCCCTCTCAGCTGGAGGGCTGAGCAGGTATGGACACACTGCCAAAAACAGACTCTGCACCCAGCACCCACAGCAGCCAGAGATGGAAATGTTTGGAAAAGGCATTTGTGGGTTTCACCCAAGCAGAGATTTTCACAAAACACGGTTTCAGGCTGGTAGCCCAGAGTTTATAGACTTGCTGCATGTTGAAGTGGGAAGGTAGAGCTTTAAAGCAATGAAATGATGATAACTGAACCCACAATGGAGAAATTGAGTGTAGAAAGAGCTGTGCTGGTTAGCACCAGCTAGGGACTTGGCTCCCAGCTCCTCTGAACGATCTGATTACACAAGTTGTTGTTGTGGTTTGTGTTTGTTTTGTTTCTATCTCTGCTGTTCTGGGATTTGACCACATTGCAACATCTCCAGCCTGGTGCCTGCTGCAAAGGGCTCCTTGTGCTCCTCTAATCACTGAGACATGACCCAGCCCCGGCGATTAGGGAGGGTGCTCCAAGTGTGACCTCAGTGTTGCTTATCAGAGCCTTCCTCAGCCAAGTGTGGCGCTGTCCCGTGCTGCCAGGAGATTACAAACCACTAATGCCAATTTCCTTCCCCCATGTCGTATCCTAAATGCACTCACAGGTCACAGCATTGCTCCTGTCTCACGCAGCAGGTGAAAGGAAATCCCTCTCCTCCAGATGAAGTGAATTAAAATGGGAATGTCATTCCTGCTTCACGAGGGCTACAGCAAAGGCTTTTTTTTGTGGTTCAGGGTAGAGGAGAATTTCTATCTGTTTCTTCTCAAAAAGGTTCAGTTTGGGAGCTCATGTTAACCAGCCTCATGAAGTGCACCATATGTTTTAGTCTTTTTTAATTACTGTAGCCTTTACAGCCTCAGCTAAATGTCATACTTAGTGCTTTGTTTTACAATTAAATCTCTCCTTTGGGGAGATCCTAAAATCTTTTCCTCTCATCATCTGTGGAGAGTAAAGGAGAACTGCAAATTTACATTACTCTAGGCAAACAACAGCTCTGTTTGGAAAATAAACTTTAAACTATTACTATATCAAGATGCTTTTTATTAAAGGCTGTGTTGATGCCACATTACAAGAATGTAGGTGATAAAGGACATTTTCACTCTCTCTTCATTGCCTTGCATGAGGCAAAGTGTTGGTTTATTATTTGAAGATAAAGGTCTACACAGAATAAAAAAAAAGCCAGTATCAGCTCAGGTCTCAGCACGTCCTGAAGATCTCCCTAAAGCCAAAAGGATGAATTTCCATCTCGAGCAGACTGTTGGTTATTGCTGAAGGACTTGAATCTATTCACAGCTCTCTCCCACTACTCAAACCCACACACTCTTTCTGCAAAGAGCTTTCTTGCCCACAGATAAGTCTCATTAAAATAAAAAAATAAGAACATTCTTAACTAACAGCAAGGTTAAATGTAGCCCTCCTGAGCCTCGTGTGGAGACTGCTGAAGGTCTCCTGGAACACTTTTTACTGCAAACCAGTTCCTGGGTGCAGGGTGGGAATGTGACTGTCCTTGGCTCCGGAGGATCCCTGAGCTGCTCCCAAGCTCTGGTTCAACATCAGAGCTCCCTTGTAGGGTAGAGAAGGGATTTCCCCACACCCTGAGGGCATCCCCTGGGGTGGGATGGAGGGTGCTGGCCCTGGGATGGCTTTGTCTGGGACTGTGAGGAGCTGTGGCCACTCTCATCACCAATGTCCCCAGGCTTTCTGCTTGTGGCAGGAATTCCTGACTATGTTCTGTGCTACTCTGTGTAGAGAACACTGAAGAGGGAAATATCCGTGATCTTCTCCAGTTTCTCTGTGAGTGGTGCTGATTTGCCACAGAAGCATTAGCATTGCAGTTTGGGGGAAAATGAGTTTAATTTATTGCTAGAGATGGTCAGAAACAAAAACATAAAACACCTTCCTCCCCCTCCTCTCTCCTGGGTGTCAGTGGGCTGTTTCTGACACTTCTTTCCTCACAGCCCTGTGGCATTTTAACCTTTCCCTGCTCCCTCAGCCTCGGGGCCAGGGAAAAGGGATCCTTTTTGTGTGTGGAAACCACACGAAATGGAAACTGCCATGCTGCTCTGAAGGTGTTTCCAAAGAAGAAAGAAAGAAAGCAAGCAAGCAGCGTGGCCAGAGGGCTCTGTCCTGATGAGCAGCTTTGGCAATCCCAGTGTTCTGATCTCACCGTAAGGACAGCAATAACAAACACAGTTTCCTCCCTGACCCTTTATTTTTCCCAGAGGTGTTCATGGCTTACACTGGAGTGGGCCCTGGGATCTGCCCAGTGCTGCCTGAAAACCCCTCCAAAGCAGCACTGCCCCAGAAACTGGAACATGCTGGGGGACAGGCCGGGCTGTCACAGGTCAAACCCTCACTGCAGGGGTTTTTTGCCTATTTATTTATTTTTTCTCTCTGATGGTTACAACACTAATGGGCCACATTTTTCATTCTCTCTGGCACTTTTAATGAGAAACAGGGATATAGGAATATCCCTAAACAGTTTACATGTGTGTTCTGAATCTCAGAGTAAACACCCAGCCAAATTTCAGGAGGGAGACTGGAGGCAGCTGTGAGAGGGGTGTTGCTGCTGTCTGATTTATGGGCTCAGCTATTCCCTTCAGTAGTAACAGGAGCCATGTCCAAGGCAGTTGTGGGCTGGCCTTTGAGCATGAACTACCCTGGCCTGCACAGTTTCCCAGCCCTGTTGTATTCCTGCACAGCAGCATCCATAAATTCAGCAAGGAAGTATGTGTTGTACGTGGATGCCTCTTGCATGGACCCAGCCCCAACGCTCAGTTTCAGCTGTGGTGGAAAAACAGCAAATGAAACATCACAGTTGGGTTTTCCAGAGCAGGTAACATTAGGAGTCATTTTTAACTCTGAGCTGAAGATGATTTTGTGTGAATTTGGTGTATTTGTGCAGGATGAGATGTCCAAATAGTCCCTGTGGGGCTTGTGAGCTGGTTTTGTTCAGAGCTTGGCTGTCTGCATGTCAGTGCTGCCCAACAACAGGGATGTTTGCCTCATGAGATGATTTCTTTCACATGTTGTTAGAGATCCATCATGGCAGAAGTCAGAACTAACCAGCTCACATGGCCTTCAGTTTTCCAAGATTTAATCATCAGGTTTCCAGGCTGGTTCAAGTTTTTATTAGCTCCACACCTTCTCCAATTTGCAAAGCTTCTAATGTGAGGCCTTCCTTCTGGCTGGAAGAGGGAGCTGGTCTGCCAGCACTTGGTGACTGTCACCCCTTTTCCCACAGCAGTCAAAACTTTTGGCTTTGGATCATTTGCATTTTCAAACAAGTGAGGCAATAGCAATGACAGTAACTGCATGTTCAGTAACAGCACTCTAGTTTCTCTCCCAGTTGGTTTATTTTAACATAGGACTGGTTTTCTGTGGCAGAGTGCTGTGAGCCTGAGGTAGCAGCAGCATCAAAGAGCAGCTTGTGCATGGGGTAACTTCGTGACATCTGGGGAAACAGCCATTCTGGTAGTTTATTTGTGTAGTAGGTATTTATTACCATTGCAGGATGTTGCTTGGCCTCAGACCCTGCATTCTTGGCCTCAGTGCAAACATTTTTATTTGAGCCATTCACCAGAGGAAAACGCTGATCTGTGACAAGTAATTTTTAGGGTTTCTGCACTCCTTTGTCAGATGGGACCTTGCTGTACCTTGCAGCTTGCCAATGACCCACACTCACTGGCAACAGGTCCCTGCCTGTGTGGGCTGAGCTGGAAACCTCCCTTCAGCAGTGCCAGCCCCTCCTTGGTCCTGGGTGTCACCTGGCTGGGCTCACAGCAGGCTCCTCTCAAAAATGCAGGTGCTGGTTGGGACAGACTCGTGTGTGTGAGGGCAAAGCAGTGCCCGGGATTGGAGGGGATGAGACAAAGCCACAGCCTCGTTAAAAGGTGGTGGGAAGTGGGATTTGAGGTCCTGCTGCAGAGCAGGGAGCTGTGGCAGGCTTAAGCAGTGTTTCCCTCTGTGTGTGTGAGCACTGGAGATGGGACAGAGGCAGTCCTGGTTATGATTTGAGTGGGGCTGATGAAGGTTTTGAAGGGCTGATGTTTCTGGCAATTTTCTGGTGGTTCAGTGAGTGGGCAAAGGCAGCAGGAACTCCAGACAGCAAAGCAGAGCTTGGGAGATGAGGCTTCCCGTGCAGTGCAATGCAGAAATAGCAGATGGAAATCACAGCTCACCTCAGGGATGAAAACACAATCTTCTCATTTTGGGTGGGTGATGGAGTGTGTTACAGGGCAGGTGAACTTGCAGCTGGGATCTAGGTGGGAACATCCAGGCTCAGAATGATGCCTTTACAAATTTCTAGACTTCCTCCTGCTTGCTGTCTTCTTCCTCTCTGTTTCACTTCTGGAGTCTCTGCTGTGTCCTAGCCCTGCCACAGGCTGGGTGCAGTGCTGCCAGATCTCTGCACCCACAGAGCATCCTGCTGATGGAGCAGAGCTGGGTGTGGGGGCAAAAAACCCACATAAAAACAGCCCACACAGAAAGAGCCCGTGGGCTCTGGGCTCTGCTTGGCAACCTTAAATGTTTGTAAAGTTCTGCTGAAATGGGTTTTCAATACTTTATCCTTTCTAAATTAGGAGCATGTTTCAGAGTCACAATGGCAGTCATGACTCTGAGGGTGGCTCCACGGGATGCAGCCTGCTGGTGGCCACTCTTATCTTGGACATTTGGTTTGTTTACGACCTGCATGTAATGTGCTGCAGCAAATCTGAAGTGGATTTTGACAGCCTGCGTTAGTCAGCTCATCCACCATGGAAAGAACCAGAGCTTCTCCTGTTCTTTGGAAACTTTCAAGGTCAACACTGAACAGTTTCAAAAGACAAAACAATAGGAAGAAATGTGTTGTTTCAGTTATATCTTCAGCTTCCTCGCTCTCAAAATGTTCAGGTACAGAGGGTCCAGTGAGAGGAACTGGGATGGGCAGGAGGAAATGGGAGATCCCAGCAGGGGTGACTAGGGACCAACACCACTTTGCCCACCCACTGCATGCATTCAGATTTGAGTGTCTATTTGGAAACCAGTCCAAGCTAAAGTGTGTCTGACATGCTTGGTTTGGGTTTCTTGGGAGCTTTATGAGTGACACAAGCGCAGGTAAGCAGTCCTGGCAGCTGTGGGGCAGCAGAAGGGCTCACCTTGGCTGTCCTTTGCCATCTGAAGGCTCCTCATTGAGGTGACATCAGCATCACAGTGCTGATTTCCATCAGTTACTAGTGGAGAAAAAGTTTTGAGAACCAGGAGCAGTTTCCAATCAGGTTCCAAGATAAAGATCATTTTCCTGCTGTTTCCCTTGAAGATCCTTTTGATATTAGATTTAGGTACATTACTCAGGCACTGGCAAAAAAATGTCAGAATATGAAAGAATACTTTATCAAATGCTGCTTATAAGTGTCCTTGCCTTGCCAGTACATTAAATTAATGGCAAGTCACTGTCAGGAACACTTGCTCCTGGCTTGAAGAATGAGGCTTTACTCTGTTTCACAGGGCACTGAATGGGTGTAGCAGAGAGTGAATGTGACCACACACCTGCAGCAAAACTGGCTGATGATAAGGAAAGGGAGGTGCTGTTTCCCTCCTAGACTGCTGGAGTGGATGATTTTCACACTGCAGGAATCTTCTCCTGAAACTGCTCCTTTACCTTTTCCCTGTCACAAGTTCAGCTGTGCAGGTCCCAGCAAACCTTTACAGGTCCTGGTGATCAGAAATCCCCAGAATGGGATGAGCTTTTCTGCATGGGCTCAGAGTATGCAGAGACACTAACTGACTTGTTTGGATTGAGCTAGTCGATTTCTCTTGTATGAAATGTGCTAGAACAGTGACTCTCTGAAAGCTGTTCTGAAAGCTTTTCCCGTGTGAGCTGTGCATTTCTTGTGTTTCTCAACCATCCACTGCAATGAAAGGCACGCTGTGGATGGTCTGACTTTGGCCAAGGGGACATTGTTTTCTGTTGCTTTGTGACATCTTCCCAAATTCTAAAGGACTGTGGTTGGATGAGGACACGCAAACAAATGTTTCAGTCTGAGCCTGTTCTGCTCCATGGCTGTTCTACCAGAGTAGCATCACTTTAAAGTGGGAAAGCCAGAGCCATGTGGAAGGGAGGGCCATGGCAGAGATGTGGCAAAACAGTTCCTACAATTTACAGGGGCAGAGGACACTGGTGGTGTCCTTCCACTGGTCTGCAATTAGGAAATTGTTGCTTAGGAATCACTAGAGACTTTTTTTTTTTTTTTAAGTCTCAGCTTTGGAATTTTAAAATGGCACATCTTCTCCCTTCTGGTTTGGTTCCTCTTCTGTGGGGCTTTTCTTTGGAAAATAAGTTGTTTCTAGGTGTTCAGAGATTTCTCTGTGCTCTGGTTCCCTGTCTGTCCCTTGGAAGGGGGCAGTGCCACCCTCTCCCCTTTGGTGCACAGTGCAGAGCTCAGGGTTCAGGGGAGTTGGAGATGCAAAAAAAAAAAAAAAAAGGGGCCTGGACTCAAGCCCAAACTTTCCTCCTGAAATCAGACTTGCAAAGAGTTGGGTTTGCCTTCCAAAGCTAGTCCCTGAGTGGGTGTGTGCTTATCCCACCCATGAGGATGGCTGCTGTGCCTTTGTGTGGATTCACACGACCTGCCTTATCCTTTCAGTCCCCAGACAATGCTGTCGGTTTTCATTCATTCAGAAATGATGGATATTTCCATTTAGCCTCACTTCATTAAATCTTGGATGTATTAGTTCTTCAGTGTCACTTGAAGTCAAAGCAAAATATTTTAAGTGATCTTATGTTGTTAAAAATACGGCTCAGAAACAGAGTAACTTTTTAACTTGGATAAACTGAGTGAGAGCACTGCCTGAGGACAGGCTGCCAGCATAGGGCTCCAATTTTTGGGTTAGGTTTAGGACTTCCTGAGTTTATCCAGGTGTGTGGTGCTCTGGTGAGATGCAGCTTGCACCCCCTCTTTGATCTGAGGAAGGATTTGGGTGCCTGAAAGCTGCTGAAGTATCTCCCATGTGCATCAATTGGTCTGATGAGTGAATTTAAACCTGCCTACAGACTTTACCTTGCCTGGGGCAGCATGGCTTTAACAAGAAAAGCTGCTGGAGTGATTTTGGGGGTCTCCTGGTTTAGTTTTATCACAGTCCTGACTGCTCTGGTCTCTCCTGGTCTTCCTCAAGCACAGCCCAGGTTGAGCTGGGTGATGTGGGCTCACTGAGCTCAGTCCCAGTCCCAGTGCAAAGCGCAGATAAAGCATTTCCCCAGCTCTGCTGCTGCCCTCTGCTCCTGCTGCAGGGGGGCCAGCAAGGGGCACTCAGGGACTGTCACCACACCGTTCACAGGGACTGTAACCCTGCCTCCAGAGCCACACTGCTCACACTGCATCTCCACAGAGGCAGGGAGAAATCAGAGTACTCTGCTCTTTCTGGGGTTTCTTTTTTTCCTCCAGATGAAATTCAAGACTGTGCATGAACGTTTTGGGAGGGCTGATTGTTTGCTTACGAAGTAAATACCATTTTTCTCTCTGGCTGAAGTTACACAATGATTTTGTGAAGTTGGTCCCTCCCTCAGGGTGTCCAGCAGCAAAGGACCCTTCCCACATGCACTGCAGCATCCCACAACAGCACAGCCCCACTTTCCCAAGCACTGCCTGTGCTGGAGACAGGATTCCACATTTCAGAAATGGAAACTCTTACCCTGCTCCTTTTCCCTAATTACATGCACATTTTGTCTGTGCAGACTTCAGCCTTGCCTGGGAATGGGAGCTGAGAGCCAGGCCCAGCTTCAAAGTTTCCTCAAAATGTTGCATTTTTAGTGTCATAGATTGGGCCAGGCTGATTTTGCCATGAGGAGGAAGGTGACCAAGCACTGTAGGGAGCTCCCACCTCTGACTGCAGCAGTGGATCCTGCTGCATCCCTGGCTGTTGGAAGATGCAAAGGTGGCAGGCAGGCCATGGATGCTCTGGTGCCTCCAGCAGCTGTCTGCAGCTGTTTGCAGTGCTCCTGGGGGCCCAGGCTGGTGCTGCAGAGCTGCTGGGCTGCACGGGTGGCATTGGTGGGTCACGGCCACACTTCTGCTGTTCTTCCCTGCAGCCTTGGGCAGAACTGTCCTGCCAGCAGCTCTGCTGGGCACCCAACAGGGTCTCTCCTTCCACAACCAAATGCCTGAGGAGGCAGAGGAGCCCTGCAGTGTAAAACCATCCCAGGCATGTGTCAGTGCTGCCTGCCCTAGGGACAGAGCTCCAGGACTGGTCCTGAAGGGACAGAAATGCAGGGGAAGCCGAGCAGGGTGCCCAGAGAGAGAAGCCAGAGCTCTGAGTGCAGGACAGGCTGCTCCCTGTGGCTGAGCCCCTGAGCTCACAGCACAGCCCCACTCCCTGGCAGGGAGCAGCCCGGAGTTATTCCCGGGACCCTCGGAGGAGGGATGCTTTCCCGATGACATAGTGTGTGCTGCAGGGACTGTCTCAGCTTTATCCCAGGATGGGTTTCCATAAACAGTCGCTGTTGTCCCACGACGAGGGGACGCTCTCGATGAACAGATCAGGGTCCGAGCACCAAACGCTTCCCTGAGGGCTCACGGCCAGGTGAGTTTGGGGCTATTTACATCTCAGTAAGCACCGGTGGGGCAAAAAGAAATTGAAAAGCCCTTATAGTACAACCCCGCAGCCACCTTTGGTCGGCAGAGCGGGGTTAACCTGGGCAGAGCCAGGTGAGGCCCCGGGGCAGGCGCGGCGCTCACCTCTCACCCCCGGCTTTCTCTTTGTCCTTTGTAGCCGCGGTCCCCAGGAGCCCGTCCGGGGGCTGCTCCCATCCCAGTCCCATCCCAGTCCCATCCCAGTCCCATCCCATCCCATCCATCCATCCCACTGTCCCGGCTGTCCGGCCGCGCTGCCCGGGGCTCCCGTCCCTGCGGGCCGGTGTGAGCTCGGACAATCCCCGGCGCCGCTCTCTCGGCCTCGCCGCNCTCCTGAAACGCTCAGTCGTGCAGGCATGTGAGCGAGAGAAAACCAATGGGCAGTTCCAAAGGAAGAGCAGAAAGTACATGGCAGAGCTGAGAAAGGCGCTCTCTGCCTGCTTTTGCTGGTATGCTTGGATTGCTGGAGCGAGCGGCGTTTAAATGGCCCGGGGCTGTGCCGGGGAGGGTCGGGGCACAGGGGAGGGATGTGCCGGGGACGGTCGGGGGCCAGGCTCGGAGCAGCAGGGCAGAAATCGCGCTGCCGAACGCAGAATCACCGAGGACTGAGCCAAAGGCAGCCGCTGCTGTGCCCCCTGCCTCCCTTCACCTTCTCTCCTGCCCGTGTCGCTCCGAGCCCGGAGCAGGAGCCCGGCTGAGCCGCCCAGGGATGAGGTCAGAGCAGCAGGGTTTTTGGGCACAGGTCTGTAACACCTGCGGGAAGGGCCTTGGAGCTGCTGTGTGCCCCACTGGTATCGAATTTTCTCTCTCAACCTTTGGTTTTCTTTGGAAAGGGAGGTTGCCGCGATTGCCAAGTTGTGTTAGCATCGAGTTTGGTTTCTTTGCACTCACAGGGGATGAGTAGAGGGGCGGTGTTTGGGGTTTGTGTTTGGGGTTTTCTAACAGACCATCAGCAACTGAGAGCTCTCCTTCTCATGCCCCGTCTTTGCTTTGGGCATCCTGGTCCTTTCAGATGCAAACGGAAGCTTTGGGCACATCCCATAAATGTGGCTTTACTCATTAATAACTTACGTCATTTAACAACAAAAAGTGCAGCTCCTGGTATACAGTTAATGGGTGTAAAATTGTCTGAGGAGATTTTGGGCACAAACCCCCCCTTATTAGTGGAATGGATGAAATTAGCTTTATTATGAAAGATTTTCCCCTAATGACAGAATGGAGCCTACAGAGGCCAAACCCCAGTCTTTTAACTGGTTCTTTTCCCAAGTGGCGTCGGCTGGACCTTCAAAATCACTTTGAAGACATTTATACCAGCATTAATAGGGCTGATGTTGGCCTAAAAATATAATCCAAAAATCACACTCTTAATTGGCATTGCTTTGTTGGCAGAGCTTTCCCAGAGCTGCCTTACTCTTCAAGAGCCATGTTATTTTAATTGCATCAATGTATTCTGTCACGAAGGCAATGCTCCCAGCAGGGTTTATTGAGTTTAGTGTGGAGCTTGGAGCTTTAACTTCTGCACTAAAGACAAGAAACCGATGGCAAAGCCATGGAGCTCTTCAGCCCTGGGAGCTCCTCAGGGACCCCGCTTTTGCCTGAGCACACTGCATCAGGCTACTCTGCAAGTGATGCTGGAATAAATCATAAGGAAACAGTAGCCTTGTAGTGTCTGTAAATACTAGGAGAAATGGTTTTCTTTTAGTTTAAATCAGTCTTTGTGACTGAAGAGATGTCTTTTCTTTCCATCCATCCGCTTTAATCCCCTTCCAGCTGCATTAGATGATCACGTGATATTACACACTTCTAAATTTCTGTGATCTGCTCGGAGCTGGAAGAAATGGTGTTCTGCAGTTTTGTGCACTGAGTGTAGGTGGCCTTTGAGAGGTGATGATGGGCAGAGAATCCCCCACAGTGCTTGGTGGCATTAAAGATGACATTCCAAACAAAGCTCAGGCATGAGCTCGAGGGAGGGCAGCAACAACCCCCATCTCTGGGGGCTGAGCATCAGCTGGACCCTGCTGGGAGAGGCTTGTGAGCTCACAGGGGCCTCACCAGAGTGCTCCTGGGTGTATCTTCCCCAGAGTGAACACCACCAGAGTGCTCCTGGGTGTAGCTTCACTCCTGCACGTGTGAGATGCAGCCCACCAGGCACCCCAGGTTGGCTTTTGGGGCTCAGGTGGTGGATGGCAACAGAGCTGTGAGGAATTGGCATCTTCTTCAGCTGATCCTCTGTCTCTGGCTGGGATGGAGCCCTGGTGTTGCTCTACCTGGGAAATGTTCTGCTGGACAGTTCCTCAGTTCCAGGAGGGGACACTGCTGGGGCTTCCCTGCTGCCAGGACCCCTCCAGCCCTGCTGAAGGACATCCCTTCCTCTGGGTGTGCCGGAGCAGAGTGGTCACAGCCCTTCTCCAGGCTGCTTTCACTCCGTGGTTTTGTGCCTTTTTTGGGAGCACTGGAAGCCCTGAGGGCTCCTGTTGCTCTCCCTGTTGTCATGTCAGGTGGCTCCAGGTCTCACAGGCTGCATGGAGGCTGCTGGGGATGGAAGGGACCTTGGCTGTCCCTCCCACCATCCCTGTGCCCCCAGGTTTTGCATCCCATGTAAACCAAACCAAGCCTCCTGCCAACCACCTCTCTCTCCCCTGCCTTCTTTCCCTCTTCCAGGGAGATGAGAAATCTTTACGGTGTTGACTTTCTCTTTCAAACTGTTCTTTGGAAACGTTTCCATGCCTGGGAGTCTCTTCCCATCGTTTGTGGGTACAAGGTGGGATTTGGCTGCTTCTGCCAGAACCAGAAGTGTCTCTTACATTCTGCAGAGATTTTGGTGCTTGCTGAAAGGCTTGCAGTGGGCAGTGCTTTCCCCCAGCTGCCTCTTGGCTGTTCAGCAGAAGAAACCAGAGTGCTGCTGGCTGGGGCCTGCCTGCCTCTTCCATGAACGTGTGA
Source organism: Illadopsis cleaveri (assembly GCA_013399915.1). Taxonomy (NCBI): domain Eukaryota; kingdom Metazoa; phylum Chordata; class Aves; order Passeriformes; family Timaliidae; genus Illadopsis; species Illadopsis cleaveri. The sequence goes on from VXBB01025219.1 coordinate 35,026, forward strand.
CCTTGGGGCCACTGTGCTCTCAGGTGCCCTGGGAGCTCCCCTTCCTCCTGTGTCCCAGGGCTGAGTGTGCTGGGGTGTTTTTCTTAGCTGTATGCAGATCCCTAGTGACAGAAAGAACTGTGACTCTTAATTATTGTGCCGCTTATCTCCCCCTCGATGTGCCACCAGCCCATATGTTTAGAATAAGGCTCTGATCTCGTGATATGGGCTCATGCATTCACTTTTGTTTAGCTTTTCCCCCCATTCTCTGGCATTAGAAATTTGGATTTCCTTCCAGCTCATTGGCATACCATTAACCTTTCTTTCTGCTGGAAGTGACATGTTGCCTTTAATAACAGGGGCCTGTATTTAATATCCCAAAAAGTCCCTTCCAATTCCATGTTCATCCAGAGCAGGAGTTAAACAAAAGAGACTTGAAAAGTCGCTTTCCCAAAAGTGGATTGTTTTCTCCTGCTTATGTTATTGTGGTCTTTCTATTGGGAATCAAGGAGTGGAAACAAATGTAGGTATGAAGAAATGCAGCTCACTTGTAGCCTGACCACTCCTTCTCCTGCTGAATGTGACCAGAGCAAGCCCAGACCCTTTGAGCTACGTTTTCATTCTCATATGTTACAAACCTAACCTATTATTCATGAAAATTTAGCTGTGTTAATTCCATCCCTCGGTTTGCATTAAGGTACATCCCTGCCTGTCCTGTTTGCTGACGAGCTCTGTGGGCTGGATCCAGGGGCAGGGGCAGCCTGGGCTCTGTCACTGATCCCTGATTTCCCCGTGCAGATGTGGCCGGCGGGGGCAGAGGTGTCACTGCCATTTCCTGCTGGGAGCACCGGAGCCTTTGTGGCTCTGCTCAGACTCGTTTTTGGGAAGGAAGGCAGGCAGGGAGTGCCCAGCCCAGCGCGGTGTCCCTGGCGTGGCACAGCTGCACAGACAGACAGACAGACGGACAGCTGCCGTGGGCTGGGCCACCCTCACGGGAACTGCCACCAACGAGGACCTCACCCCCTCCTTTCTGTGACACCAAGGCTGATGAGGTGCCCCTCCACGCCTCACAGATTTTCTGTTTTGGTATTTCTATTTATTCTATTTTGGTAGGATTATTATTATTCTATTATTCTATTTATTTTACTCTATTATTTATTCTATTCTAATTATTTTATTCTATTATTCTATTCTATATATACTATTCTAATTATTCTATTATTCTGTTCTATTTATGCTATTCTAATTATTCTATTTTGGTAGGAATTTATTTTCTTTATTTTTTTTCTGTGTGTGTGTGATCCTTGGCAGGGAACTTCTTTTAGTTTAGTTCTAGTTTTTGCTCCCAACTCTATTCACTGAGAATACCTTGGAGACAAGGAGCTCATTTTTTCCTGTATCCAGAAAACCTTTTAGTGACTGCTAACCCCTTACACCTGTACACATAAGTCAAGAAAGGATCTTAATACAGTTTTGTCTAGACTGGTGATGGAGAGAGAGAGAAAAAGCAGTTGCTGGGGCAGGCACGCATGACATTTTGGAAATAGAAAATACAACCAGCAAAGATTATATCCCCACCAGAGCTGGCAGAAGGGGTCTTATGGGTGTTCTTAATCCACCTCAGTGCAAATCCAGCCAGGTTAGCTCAAACCACCTTTGTTTTTGACTTGAATTAGCTGAGTCTGCACTAGCACAGTGAATGTTCCCTCTGTCCTTCCTGCCAGACATGTGGTGGGGGACTCCCAGCCAGCTGCTGGTGCTCAGCCAGCTCCTGCTCCAGCCACGGCCAGGAGACACTGTCTGTGTGTCCCCAGGCATCCCTCAGTGACAGCTGGGCCCTTGGGCCAGCAGCAGCTTGAGATGTGCCCCTTACACTCTGTTTGTGCTGCCCTGAATCAGCTCAAGTTGGTTCCTGTCCCCCTGCTCGTAGCTGGGAAATCCCACAGGTCCCTGGTGGTGCTTAGGGTGGGGCCAGCTGAAATCCTCCAGGGCATCTGTGTGGTTCCCATTGAACAGCTGATTTACCCGTGGAATGACAGACCTGCTCTCCTACCCGAGCATCTGTGAACCTTCTAGGGTGATACTGCATGTGCATGCACAGAGATTTAGGGATGCCCGTGGGATCTGAATTCCCATTGAAGTTACGAGGCAATTTGTTGTCTTGAGTTTCTGTGGCAATCACATTTGAAGTGTTTTGTAGAAAAAACTTCTAGGACTGCTGCTTTTCTGTGCTGTGCTCTGGGCTTTGGAGGTGGGGCTATTTATAAAAAAAAATAAGATGGAAGTTGGGGAAACTCTTTTGCTGGTGTCATGAATCAGATCAGAATGAGAGAATACATTTAAAACTCTGAAGTGAAACCTTTTCACAGGAGAGTGTTACTTCAAGTATATGTCTGGAATGGGGAAAAAAACCCCATTCTGCAAATGATTTTTTTAAAAAATAATTAAACTGCACTGTTTAGAAATGATTAATTATTGTAACATGTGAGCGCTGCAGAGTTTCATCTATTCACAGTAGTATTTCAAATGATTTAAAGTTGTTTGTTCAAGGTTTGCTTTTAGTGTGTCATTAAATGTCATGGATTTATTCCAGCTGTCCTCCACAAATGTATCACTTGTGAAGGATTTTGCATGGGAACAGGCTGCCAGATTTTAGTTTTGATAGCAAAGCCCAATTTTGTTTTATTTCTAATCTAGTTTTGCTTTGCTAAGTGCATTACTGGCTCTAAATGGAGTTGGCAGAGGAGATGGTAACAGCTCTGCTGGGCAGAGTTATGGGGCTGGCGTGCACCTCCTGAAACCCCCTGAGCCTGGGGTCAAGGGTGGGCAGCTTGTGCAGGTCCCTGACCCCACTGACCACTGCCAGCCCTCCCCTGCTCAGTTCCCACCAGCACTTCCTAAATTGCCTTAGACAAAACCAACTGGATTATCTCGAGCCACTAATTAGACTACTGAAGATAATTCTGCTTACTTTTGGGTTTGTCTCTTTCCTTCCTGACATGAATCAGTGAGGACTGAGAGGCTGCTCCTCCATCCACCTGGAGGAGCTGAGCTGCTGAGCCTGCCCAGTGCCTCTGCCAGCTCTGTGTAGCTTTTTATTGATTGAGTTTTCATAACCAGGACACTCAGATCTGGTAGCATGCCACACTGTGTTCTAATCTCATCTGCCTGTGCATGGAGCTCTGTCACACAATCAATCCAACACCCAACAGACATCGTTCTGATGGTCCTGAAGGTGGGATCTTGGGTGTGGTTAATGTATCCAATTGGGATGGCCATTTGGAAAGGCTGTAATGTGATAGAGAGCAGATTGGTGTGGGGGATTTAACCCTCAGTTCTGAGCTGGTTAAAGTGGAGTAAATGTCTCTGCTCAGGGGAGCTGCAGAAAGCTCTGAAACATTCATTTGCCTTCAGAGCAAAACCAAAAATGCAGTCTGCTTTCTGACACAATGTTTGGTTCCTGGCATGGCTGCCTGCATAGCCAGGAGGATATGTCCTGCGGAAAGTGTGTGTAATAATTCCTGGGCTTTTGTAAAATGCAAATGTTAACAGCAAGAGTGCACGATAAGCAATCTCTCCCTGCTTTTATTGAGATGTTTGCATTCTTCTCAAGGTGTTGACATAGCACACTATGCCCTGGGGTGCTGCAAGTGTCTGAATATTTAGGATGTGTAAAAGAACAAGAACATTTAATAATGTCTCTCCAGTCTGGGCAAACAGGTTAACTTGAGTGCATCACTTCTATCCCTGCATTTAAATAGACTGAAGTGAGGGAAATTCACTGGGGTTTACTTAAACTTACTAAAACCTCTCTTTCTCTAACGATTTAAAAAATAAGTCGTCACGTTATGATGTTTGCCATGATGATGAAGCTTATGTCTAGAGCAGGCAGGTCATGTATTTAGTGCCTGGTTAGATTTCTGTGGTGTGGGGTTGCTTGTCTCTGAGGTGTAAATGGCAGTGGCTGTGTCTGTGCAGTGCCGGGCACTGTGACACTCCAACATGCAGTTCCATGTTGTGCCACAGCTGAGGGATGTCTTTGCACTGGGAAAAACCCCATTAACTGGGAACTGGAACTCGGTAATTGTGTTGGACCTGGATGATCTTCAGGCCCCTTGCAACCCAAACCATTCTGTGCAAACAGGCAGTGAAGTGTGTCAGGCAAGCATGTATGTGCTTCAAATAAACTCTGCTGGGTTCAAAATGAAATGTTTCCATTTGGTTTTAAGCCTTTCTGGTTTTAAGCCTTTAAGCTTTTCTAAAACTCATTTAAAGAGCCTAAATAACATCTGCCATCAGTAATGTTTGGGCCTTAACAAAGGACAGGATTCTCGTGTTGGTGACTGAGGTGGCTGCAGAGCTGGGTGTTCCCAGGAGCAGAGCCCAGCATTTCTCTAATAACACCAGTAACAAATTCCAGTTTTCCCTCAATGCTGTTTTTTCCTGACGGGTGAACTGAGCAGGTCTTGTTTCCTCATTAAAAAGAAAAGCTAAGTTAAAGAAGAAAAGTGTTTTCTGCAAAACATCTTGTTTTCATCTTTATGTAATTAACAGGTTTTAAGTTGCAGAGTGACTGTCATCCATCTGACCTGCCTCCCGTCTCCTCCCCTCCTTATTGACACTGATATTAGAAGTATGGGAAAACTTAGACTGTTGGCAAAATGGGTGGAAAATCAAATGTTTAATGTTTTGCTTGAACATTTTGTGGTTTCTCCTGAAATTCTTCGTCTGAAACAAAGGATGTTCTTTGTTCTCTATTGGGAGGCTTGCTTTTTACTTGAAAAAAAAAATTGCAATGTCATTGTGGATTGCAGAAGTTTCTACAGAAATGGCATAAGTTCTCTACAAAAACATTTTTAAAGACCTGGGAAAAAAAGGAGACAGTTACAAACTGCAAAAAAAAAAAAAAATTGACTTGTTTGATGTTTTTTTGGCAGATTCTTACAAATACATTCAGAGTCAAAATGTTGGTGATTTGGAAAAATCTTGAAACAGAGTAATTTCACATGACCCCCTCTTGGAAGCCTCTAGGTTTTGCATTCTTTGCTCCAACACAATTCCCACTGAAGAAATACTTCAAAAAACAAAGATTATGGATTCTTTTAAAAATGTCACTCCTTGCTTTTCGGGTAACTGCGCTGAGTTGTGTTTATGTCTCTTAATCTTACCCTGATTTACATGATCAAAACAAAGCATTCATGGATTTGTTTGGAGTCTGGAAAGGATGTNAATCCTCTGGGCACCCCATCCCCTGTCCCCTGGCTCTGTGGCACCACGAGGGCTCCGTGTCCCTCCACACCAGTGGGCACACCAGTGGGACTGAGCAGTGAGGCTGGGGTGGTGATGGGGATCTGAAGTGGTCACAAAAAGGTGGCTTTGTGCTGATGTGGTGGTCACACACCTCCTGCCCTTCCAGGGCTGCCTTTCACTCCGCTGCTGTTAAAGAGCTGGTAGTTGTCACTCCATGACGATTCCTTTGTTATTTGAGCATTACTGAGACACTTAACTGGCTGTTCATTAGCTGCCTCAGAGAAAAATAAGATTTGATTAATCACCATTTCAGCGAATTATAGCCTGTTTCTGCAGGCTAATGAAATGAGGCAGTGAAGAGCTGGCCTCTTGCAGTGAGCTGTGCCCTGCCCTGGCTGTGCAGCCCTGCCTGGCCTCACCTGGAGAGTTTGGGGGCACAGAAATCAGGGGGCACCAGCACCACTCAGGGATGGGGCACCTGCACTGCCAGGGTGGTGAGGTGAGGGCCATGGAGTGCTGCTGGGGGGCAGAGGGGCAGGCTCTGGATTCCCTAACCCTGGCACAGCGTGCCCAGAGCAGCTGTGGCTGCCCCTGGATCCCTGGCAGTGCCCAAGGCCAGGCTGGACTTTGGGGCTTGGAGCAGCCTGGGACAGGGGAAGGTGTCCCTGCCATGGCAGGGGTGGCACTGGATGGACTTTGCAGTCTCTTCCAACTCAAACCATTCCGTGATATAAACACAGCCAGCAGCAGAGACAACTGTTGGCCTCCATTCCTAACCTTTGAGGTCACCTCACTTCCTTTTTGTTTCTTTTTTTTTTTTTNCAATCCTCTGTCCCCTGGGCACTCCAATCCTCTGGGCACCCCAGTTCTCTGTCCCCTGTCCCCCCAATCCCCTGGGCACCCCAATCCTCTGTCCCCTTNGTAAGTAATTGTCATAATAACCAATCGAGATCAAATTTCTGAGCTGAGATGTTGAATTAATCCTTGAAGAATATGCCTTCTTCTCTGAAATAGTCCATTACATGATTCCAACTTTTACCTTACTGACGTCCTAATTTCAAACTTAACCGGGTTTAGTAAATTATGCAACAGGGAAGACAGAGCTCTCACCTTTGCTTTAGAATAAAGGCCAAGAGTTTGAAGACAGGAAAGCTCAAAGATGCAGAATGCAGTTGTTAGAAATCCCACACGGGGTATTTTTACATGTAAAATACCAGGGCAAGGATTTAAAGAGCAGGTTCCTTACATGAAATTGCTTTGCTGCCTCCTGGCCAAGAGTTAAAAGTTTCCCCAAAGGTTTTCTGTTTTCTGCCATCTTTTTGTCTTACATCTTTCCTCTTCCCAGATCCCTGACTGTTTCTTCCCTTTCTTTAATCTCCTTTACGGACCCTCTCTTGGCTGTTGAAGAGCAGCTCTGTCTGCTCCCCCATCTGCCCTGGGCTGGCAGAGGGAGTAACAGAGACCTCTCTTCCCCTTGCCAGGTGGGGCTCCCTCAGCCTCCCTAGCTTGGGTTAGCAGTGCTTGGGTCATTGGCAGTGTGGACACTGGGATTACACAGAATTTGATTGCACAAAAGCTGGACAATAGCACAATCAGTCTGCACCTCACCCTTTCCAAGAGCAAAGGCTCAGGAGATGCCTGTGCCAGGCTGGTGCTGGTTGGCACCACTGGGGTTGACCTGAGCATGGGGCTGGGGCTGGACCAGCAGGAGTGACAGGATTTGAGGACTGTTCTCCCTCCTCCTCTGCACCTTCCCTGATACATTCATGCTTGGCAGCTTCACAGTGGGTGTAACTCTGCCCTGTGCAGAATTTGGGAGGAAGAGGCATTTCCTCTTTCTCTCAGTGTAGTCTTCTGGTCAAGCAAGATGATAATTGCAAATTCAAACCAGAAGCAGATCAGTAACAACAGAATAATATTAACAGAAGAGTTAATTGACAAAGTTTAGAGACTTGGTTTTTGGGCACTGTTAATGGCTTAGCTGATGGCAGCACTGGCAAGGAGCAGGTGGGACTCTTCCAGCCCAACTTGTGTGGCATCTTCATTGCCACAGATCCCAGACCAGATGCCCAGGGCTTTGCTGGGTCTCCAGGGGCCTCACCAGAGCTGCCTCAGTGAAGAGCCTTGGCTTTGGCCACGGGGGTGGTGGTGGCCCCAGCGCTGTGGTGGTGGCCCTCAGCAAGGAGGGCTGGCCCCTCTGTGATGAGTCCCTGCTGCACCAGGCACCCAGGGGGAGGGAGACAGGGACCTCAGCAGCCCCTGAACACCCCCTGGGGTCTGGGAGGGGGAAAGGAGCCATTTCAGGGCCCCATTGGGGTGCAGGAGGCAGCCCCAGCTCTGCTCTGGCTGTACCTGGGTCAGGCAGCCCTGGACTCAGCTTTGAAATGTGAAGCAGCTTCCTTAAGCATTGCAGGGGGTAAAAAGTGAATTAACCATATCATAGGCACATGGTACTTCCCTGCTCAGATTACACTACAAAATCTGGGCAGTTCCTAAGATAGAGCTGGAAAAGGGGATTTGGGAGTGTGAGCAGCACTTGGAGCAGAGCACAGCTGACATGGCTGGGAACAAAAGGTGACAGGAGAACTCGCCACATCTGCATTGCTGCTCATACACAGGTCAGCAGAAACCTTTCCTAACGGGACATTTCTTGCAGATTCGCTGGGAGAAGTGTAAAATAACTTTGTTTGAGTGCTGGCTTTGCTTTGTGCCTTGTGTTGTGCTCCTTGCAGAGCTTGTATCTGGCTGGGTTTCACTTTGATTTTTGTACTTTGTTTTCCGGATTTACTTTTTAAACTGTTCTTTAGGCTCTAAAGCTGTTGTTAAATATCTCCAGTTTGATGCAGTTTAAGGACTTAAGTAGAGAGGGGCGGGTTTGCTTTGTTAGTTAAGGCTGCTAAAGCTGGGTCTTTGCTGCTCCTGGACAAAGCTTTTTGCTTTTTTGCAAAATGCTCCATAAGCAACACATGTTTGTGCTATTAGTCAGATCTTCACGGGCTTTTTTTTTTGTTTGTTTGTTTTCTCCTCAAAGTGAGCTTCTTACAAAAACAATTACTTTTAATGCCACTTCTGGCCTTTTGACTGGAAATTCAAAGTTTTACCTCACAGGCTGGAGCGAAAAGTTAGGTTTGTTTTTGTTAATGTAAGTCAAGGAGTAGCAATGATTCACTGTGACAGGCTGAATGTGAGCCATATGAACCGAGCTGCACGGGCATAAAGGAGGATTGTGCTGCAAAATATCTCCAAGTAATTTAGATTTTGACACACTTACCACTTCTCAAGTTGCATTTCCCCCTCTCCTCGCACTCCTGCCCTTCCCCCACCACGCAGGATCTGATGTGATGGAAAAATATAGGCATTGTCTCTGGGATTAGGAATGGCTGGGCTAAAAGTGCTTTGGTTCTGTGGATTTTATTATAGCAGTGTGAGAGCTGCCCAGAGAGATGGCAGTGATTACACACAGTTACAGGGTCCTCAGTGAGGACTTTCTGGGCTGAAATAATTGAGTTTTGAGATGATCACTGCTGTCCCTGGGGGCGTGCAAGTGTCATGGGCTGGTTTGTGTCACTGGGACACTCCGGGCTGGGCTCTCGCTCCAAGGAGTGTGAGTTGCATGGATTTGCTGGAGCACAGCTCCCACAGCTGTGGGGGACAGGGGCTGCCTGGCCCCAGAAAAACCCCAGGAAACCCCAGGAACTGGGCACTGTGTCCTACTCTGGGGCAGCATTCTACAGAGCCATTTTTTCCAGTTCTATTGATTTCTTTTGTGTGTGTTTTGGGGTTTTTTTTGCTGCAATTCTCTTCCCCTCCCCTTTATTCTGTGGTTTTCTTGTCTGAAGGGCAGATGAAGGCTGTTTTAGTGTTGACTCAGATGATACACACTCATAGCAGGACTTTATGTCCAGCCTTTTCATTGATTAAATGTCTTGGCATTGGGGTGTAGGAAGGAATGGCAAATGGCAGTTCATTTCTGGCTGGGGTTACTCACCAGAAAGTGAAAGGCAGAGTGTGGAGCTGTGTATGAGTGCAGGAAGTGTAATATCTATAAAATAAGTCATATTTTAATGGCTCTTAAACTTGAAGAGTGGATTCTGTTCTCTTAGGAAGTGTATCCTGTAGATACAACAGACACACACCAGGGGAAAGGAGCACAGAATTTGGTGTTATAGTGAATTTGTTATAACCCAGTGGCCCATTCTGGGTCTCCCTCTCCCTGAAGTTGCTATACAGGATCCTGCTGGAAGTGGGGATTAAGCCAGACATTAAAGTCACATTGTGACCCACCTTTGCTACTTTATGTCCAATGTGAAGTTTTAAAAGCAAACCAAAAATAATACATTGGGTACTATTTTTAAGGCAAAACCCCAGCAAAATGTCTGTCATTGGGTTCCAAACGATGCCTTACTTCACTTTAACAGTGAGCTATCCATTATATGGTCTTAATTTATGGAATGTTAAACAGTTTCTGGCATTACTGTGCCCCTGCAGGAAGAACAGATGGTACTTTTGAATGAGTTCTGCTATGGGATAAAATGTTCCAGGTCTTCAACAGATCATATCCATCTGTAAGAAAGGAATAGCATTTGTGTAAAGTAAACAAAATAAAGTCAAACAACCCGATATCTCCTACTGAAGGAAAAGCAGTGCCTGTGGGCTGAGGTGGTATTACAGATTGGAAGGTAATTCCAATTCCATAGATTGGAAGGTAATGTGGAAAGGTGCTGCTTAATACTATTTTAAAGGTGAGCACTGATGTTGGTGAAACATCCCAAAAGGGAAATCTCGTTAATCAGGCCTGGGAGGCAGTGGTCAGGGTGTGATGTGGTCAGTGTGTACTGACAGGAGCCTGTGTATAACATGAGCACATTATTTTTATATCTAGTTTGGTTTATAGAGCTTTGGCTCTCTGAGAAGAGCGTGGAAAGCGTGGAAATCCAGCTCCTGACAGTCCCTACTGTGCCCATGTACAGTGTGGCCACCCCAACATTACTGAACATCTCCATTGGGATGCACAGCCTGAACCCTTCAGAGATGTTTGTCTCGTGGGTGAAACGGAGGATTGGCAGAACTGTGAGATGTTGAACCACTTCCCTTCTCCATTCCTCTGGATGAACTGCTGGAATGATGGAATCCATCATTTTTGTTCAGGGCTTTGCTGGGATTCTCCCAGCTGACCTCCAAGGGAATGATTGCTTTCTCCTCCCTGGCCTCTGCACTGTTGTGCTCCACATTTGGTGAAGGAACATCTCCTTCAGTTTATTTGTGTTCCTTACAGTTCTGTAAATTTTGTTCATACTGCCCATAGAGTTCTTCTTTGCAAAGTCAAAAATCACAGGCTCTTCAGGTTTATTTATCCCAAAATGAAGTAATTAATCATGTAAAGTCTCTCTATGGTGCACAATTGTGGACTTCCCATCCCTGGAAGTGCCCAAGGCTGGGCTGGACAGGGCTTGGAGCACCCTGGGGTAGCGGAAGGTGGAACTGGATTATCTTTAAGGTCCTTTCCAGCCCAAACCAGCCTAGAATTCTATGGAAAACCTCATAGCAGAGGGGCAATCCATCCATCCCAAGCAGTTTATCAAGGGTATTAATTCCCCTCTGAAGTCTTACCCACCCCTCCACTGACTGCAGCGAACCTCATCAGCGAGGTGACTTCTAGAAAACTGATGTTAAACTGCACCAGTGACCTTCTGAGAATTTAAACCCGTGGACCTCTTTGTTTGGTCCTTGCTCTTTGTCCTTTGGATCCCCAGGATGGTGGTGGGGCTTTCAGCAGGGGGCCTGCGGAGTGGGTGTGTGTTAATTCCTGAAATCCAGGGAAAACCTCTCCCGTGGAGGCTCCAGCCCGGGCAGCTGGGTGTGCACGTCTGGCTGGGCTGCCAGAGCAGTTCAGTCACGGCGGGGTGAGGCAGGGTCGTGCCTCAGGAAGGCTCTCAGGAAGGCTCCCTGCAGGTGCCTCAGGCCAGCCTGGGAGCACTGACAGCCCAGTCTGCAGAGCTGAAACACCTCCCACTGCACCTCCCGTGCTTCCCCTGGCAGGGGTTTTATCCTTCTTTTGTTGTTCTAAATACCGAATATTCTGTGCTCTTGGGAGACTTTATTTCATCTCTCATGTTAGTAACTTTTCCATCTTAATTTTCCTTCTCAGTCATGTGGTGGACTGTGCATAACTTATGTGGAAAGAGGGACTACAGCCTCATTCTTTTCTACTGTACTAATTATTCATTTCTCCTTGTACTAATTATTCATTTCCCCTTGTACTAATTATTTACTTCCCCTTGTATTAATTATCTTTACGGTTATAGGATTTCCTCTGCTGGAAAATAAAATAGTTTCCTTCTCTTCCAGAAGATCATTGACCAAAACATAAATATGTATTTTAATGTGCCAAGACCAAACAAATTGTTGGCACTAATCAATACCACTTTAGGTGGAGTACTCTATTTAAAATCAGATTGAATTTACTGTTTGGTCAGTGTGTTCAACAAAACCAAGATGCTGTTAAAGGAAAAAAAAGGTTTCTTGTTTAAATTATGTATGTGTCTATAAAGTAATGTATACAATTATTCAATCAGCATTTTTGTTAATGCAGTATCATCTGGTTTGCTGGGATTTCTGTTTTGAATGTTCCACCTGTAGTTGCAAGTGATCATGGGCTTACTTGTATTGTGTGATGATCAGTAACTGAAATATTCAAGGGTCTGGGTTGCACACAGCAGATCATACTAACTCCCTGTGGTATTAGAAAATGAAATGTGTAATTTACAAAATAAGCAAGAGTTGCTTTTCTAATCTCATTCTGGATTGTAGATTGAATATGGTACAGAACCACAAATTGTTCTGAACACAAGAAGTGCACTGGTGCATCTGAGGGCAGAGGCTGTCCCAGTGCATTGGGACACTCAGCAGCTGAGTGTGCCAGCTTGGGGTTGTGTGCAGAAACAGGACAAACCCATGTCCCTATCTCCAGGAAACTATTCTGCAAATTCAGGCTACCCCCTGGACAAGTGGGATCTGTTCCCTGTCAAAGGAAGAGAGTCAAGAGACAGGATTCCACCTCTGCTGCAGGCAGAAGTGAAGGAGAAACCCGAGCTGGAAGATGGAGGCAGTGCACGTGTGACTTCTGTTCTCTCCACCTGCAGTTATTGTTGTCTCTGGAAGAGCAGAGCAGGCTTCTTTCCTTTTCAGTTTGGTACCCACCAAACCAAATTAATTCCATTATCTTTTATGGAAAGTTTGTGCAGGAGCACTTTGGGTTGATGGATTACATCTGTGGCTGCTGACTGATTACCAGCATGATAGATACAGCTTCATTTACAGGGATTTACTTTCATTCATGAGGAAAAAATTGAAAGTTTCTTTCCAGCACTTTTTTTTTTTTTTGCATTAAAACTTTTCAAAGCACTCAACAAATGGTAGGCTTTGATTTCCATTTGTTTAATGCCTGTGGTAATTAACATTTCTATGAGAACATTTTAACCAAGTGTTCTGGTTTTTCCTCCATTAAAATAATAATTTTTTGCTTTAGCTGAAGGATTTAATTACTGTATATAATAACCCTGATATGGGCTTTCTTTTGTCACCATATGAGAGGAAACTGTTCCCAGGGAATGATCGCTGCTGCTTTTTCTGGATTTTATTAATTTATAATTGGCAATATGCCTCGTGGTATGTCCAGTCCGTACTCCAGATATGCTCTTGCCTGCAGTCCATGGGAAGGCATGTGCAGGAATGCTGAAACAAGGCTGAGTTCCTTTTCTTCACACCAAAGAATCAATGGTTGATCCAATAATTTTGGGCATTTTTCCATGCCCAACAGCTAGACTTTCATCATTAATCATGAGAGTGACAAAATCAGGACAGAAATTACGGAAAAAAATGATTTCCTGCCAACTTGCTGTATTGACATGTTGTTTGGACACTGATTTGGAATTAATTGGCAGACTGGAGTGAACCCTTCAGCTCCTCTGGAGAGTCTCCAATCTGATGGCTCAGTTCAGGTGATGGAGGCAGCCCTGCTCCTCTGGCTGTGGCCTCACAGAACTGCCTGGCACTTCCCTTCAGCCTTCCCTGGATGAAAACCTCTGGTAATTATTTCCAAATTGCCTCATAGCAGCGCACAGGGCAGGAAAGGCCACTTGCTAAGCTGTCAGTTAAATAGCAGGCTTTCTTTGGCCTAATTTGGATTTTAGATGGGGGTGGGGGAATTTTCAGTTTGAACTGTTTAGAAGGAGCTGCCTGCCATAGGTAGGGAGTGCCCAGGTGTTCCAACCAACACACTTCCCAACAAAAGGTCTGTGTTCCTGTCACTGCTTAGGGCAGTGGGGTTCAAAGAGTGTAATAGAAGACTGGATTACGAAAAAGAAACAAACCCAAAACTTAAATCTGCTGCTTACAGAGAGGTCTAAGTAGTACCAGGGTTCTTTCATGGAGGAAAGGAGGAATGGGGAGAGGGGATCACAGAGAGAGTGGGAATGACATCTCAGGTTTTGAGGCCACTGTCCCTGAGGCTGTAGCAGGCTCTTCTCTTGGTGAGAGGCACTGCAGCCCTGGAAAATGGGACCTCTCTAAAACTGTGGGAAGGGGCAGGGGGCTGGAGCATCCTGGAGAGAGATTAGAGAAAGGAAGCAGAGAGAGAGAAGTGTAGCCCAGGATCTTGGAAGAATATATTTGAGGGGCACGGTTATGAAATTGTGCAGGAGTTGTGCTTGAGTTATTTTTGGTGGGAAATGGTAAATATCTAAATAATGGGGAACAGCTTGGAAACTAGGCATTTGTTCCTTCCTGAGAGGGAAGAGAGGAGTGCAGGTCTTTAAATAAACGAGAAAAAAGTCTGTCTTTCACTCTACCAAAGCAGCCTCAAGTATTGACAGTGCTCAGCTGAGCCCAGAGCTGGTGCTGGCTCCTGGGAGCTGTGCTGCCCCATCTCCAGGCTGTCTCCACATGTGTGAGGCTGCTCGAGGTGCTGTGGAGCTCAGGGACCTGCCTGCTGCCAAAAGAGCTCTCTCTGTGCAAATTAGTTCATAACTTATGAGCTTTGACAAGTTTTTGTTGGCTGTGCCTTGGGAAACATTTTTGAGTGGCTGTTGCTGAGTTTCCTTTAATCTTTTCCCAGATTTCTTAGGCTGGTGTGGAAATAGCTGGATTATTTAATTGTGTTTTTGAAGTGTATATATAGTCACCTGAAACTTGGTGATGTAAAAGGAAGAGAAAAAACATGTAGCAATAGCAAACACGCTTATTTTCACTCCAATGTATGAGTTTGGCTCCTTCTGCAGCAGAGCTGTGACCCTGGCCCAGCTGCCAGGACTTGCTGAGGCCCCTGTGCATTGTCCAGACAGGAACCTGGTGGTCAGTTTGTGAGGGACCCCATGTGGACAGTTTTTCAGGGATCCCATGGTCGGTTTGTCAGGGATCCCATGGCCAGCTTGTCAAGGATTCTATGGGTCAGTTTGCCAGGGATCTCATGGTCAGTTTGTCGGGGACCCCGTGGTTGGTTTTTCAGGGTCTCCGTGGCAGAGCCCTGGGCCTGTCCCCATTGCTCTGATCCCTGCACAGTCCTGTGCTGAGCTCCCTGTGTCCCATGCCAGCCCTTCCTCTCTGGCTCCCACTGAGTTACTTTGGATCTGCTGCCCCAGCGACTCCCAATGACACAGAATTTCACTGCTCTGGAATCCAAGTACCTGCCCTGTTGTTTTGGGCTGGGCTGGGCTGGGCTGAAGGGGAGCACTGACAAACAGCCCCAAGACATCATTCTCCCCTCCCTGGCTCTGTCATTCCCTTGGAGAAAGGCTGCCTTCACTCTGCAAGACTTCAAAAAGCCTTTAAATGCTGCACATTCTGAAATAATTATTCCCAGAGCTGCCTGGTCACTTGTGTTAATGCTTGGCTACTCCAGCTGAAATACCTCGGGTGAGGCTTCTCCATTGCTGCAGTGTCAGGTTCCTGTTTGGGTTTGAGTGTGGGGAATGGCCTGAAAAGCTTCTGGAGCATCTCTGCCTGAAGGAGCATCTTCTCTTCTGCTGGGAAGGGAGTTCTTATCGGGGTTGTTCTGAGAGGCTCTGTGAGTTTTGATCCCATCCTGCTTTCTTCTTGTTGGCCTCC
This sequence comes from Illadopsis cleaveri, assembly GCA_013399915.1. Classification (NCBI taxonomy): domain Eukaryota; kingdom Metazoa; phylum Chordata; class Aves; order Passeriformes; family Timaliidae; genus Illadopsis; species Illadopsis cleaveri. The sequence goes on from VXBB01025219.1 coordinate 50,359, forward strand.
TCTTGAGTTTGCTGTTGAATTAAGTAAAAACCCTCTAGACTCCTAAATGTCCATTTAAAAAAGCTTTTCCATGAAAAGGGGGTTAATGATAACTGATTCCTTATTGAAAACAAAGTTGAGGAGAACTGCCTGCAAAAGCCTTGACTTCTGAACACGGGTTTGTTTAGCCAAGAACCAGAGCTTTGACAACTCCAGAGTGCTTTACTTTCAATAACAAAAAGCAGCTCGTTGGATTGGGATTTGCCCTGAGGTTTATCCTCTGCTCCTTCTGCCCAACACAGGGCTTCAGCTCAGCTCAGATTCCTTTAATTTGCCGGCAGAGATGCTGGGCCCTGGGCCTGAGTGTTGCATAAGAGCAATGATGGAAACACTTCTCCCTTTTCATTCATCCTCCCGGTGAAATAGCCCTGCAGTTCCCTCTGCGAGGAGAGCAGCAATCCCTTCCCTTCCAGCAGCAATCCCTTCTCTTTCCTTCCTTTCCACAGCAATCCCTTCTCATCCCTTCCCTTCCAGCAGCAATCCCTTCCCTTCCAGCAGCAATCCCTTCCCTTCTAGCAGCAATTCCTTCCCTTCAAGCCCTTCCCTTCCAGCAGCAATTCCTTCCCTTCAATCCCTTCCCTTCAATCCCTTCCCTTCCAGCAGCAATCCCTTCCAGCGCCTGGTGAGATCACAAATTTCCGGATGGAGAGGGTGTGAAAGGAAGATCTAATCCATGGGCTGGCACAGGAGTTACTGGGTTTAGGGTTTTTTTCTGCTTTTCATACAAGATTCGAATGCTCTCACAAGTTTCCATTTTCTCTTGTGTTTAAAAGGGATTGTTTTTAAATTGATATTTCCTTCCATCCCCTCCCTTCTTCCTCCCTCAGTATAAACCATGACCGCAGGCAGAGAGGAGCTGCTGGCAGCTGCAGCTCTGGCTGGGGAGAGGTGTGAAAGTGCTCAGACTGGGGAAATGCATTCCCCTTGCTCCTCGGGATGAGTGTGCACATGTGCTCTCCCTGCTGCCCCGCTTTCTGCAGAGCTCTCACCGCCATGAGAAGGGATTCAGCATCACCAGGAGATTCCCCAGCACAGAGCAGGGCTGTGTTTGGTCTGTGCTCATGGCTAGCTTGAACCTGCAGAGCCAATTTCATCTGGCTGGCCCTGGGAAGCCAGGAGAATTGTTCATGGCAGCTCTGTGGGCTGATGGAAGCACAGGTGGTGTGTGCCAGCCCTGCACTGGCTTTCCCACAGGTTTTCTCTTTGTGTGTCTGAGCCTTAGGTGTGGGTTGATGGGCAGGCTCAGGGGCTGCCCCCAGTTACACCCAGCAGGGCTTGTGCTCCAGTACCCGGCACAGGAGGGATTGCCACCACCAGCACAGAGGGATTGCTCTTCCATCAGCCTGGCATCTGGCCCTGCTCACTCCCAAAAGATACAGATCAAACCAGCATTTCTGTTACTGTCACCCTCAAAAATGGCAGTTCAGTGAGGGACTGAGAGGTGGGACACAGAAAAGAATTGTTCTGTCTGAACCTCTTCACAGGGAGCTGCAACTGGTGAAATCACAGGTACACCTTAAAGATGGAAGTCAGTGGGTTCTCCTACAGTGCACTGGATTTACTCTCTTTACTGCTTTGTGTTTATGAATGGCTGACTCCTTTTGTTCAGTGAGCATTGGACAGAATGCTGTTGCTCCTGTGGTCTCTCTTCCACATGTGTCCACCTCCTGCCTGTCTCTGGGGCACCCTTCACACAGAGAGGTTGCTCTTGTGGGAAATCTTTGAAGGAGAGTGCCTCCTGTCACCCCTGCTTACCTAGAATAAGCTTTTTGGTTCAGCACTGAAATGAAACCATCTGGAAAAGGAATCTCCCAATAAAATGCTCCTCTTAATTTAAAGAAGTTGCACATTTAAAATGTCTAGATCTTCTGTGGGAACACACTGGTTTCATCAACATTTTCGAGTAATACGACTGAACAATTTTAATCAAGTCAACATTCTTCCTTTTGCTTTTATGTTATGGCTTTGATTGAAGTAAATCACTTGGAGTATATTGTTTTGCAAAAATGTCAAAATTTATAACTTTCTGGCCCCAAATCGAATTGAAATAAGCATCTTGAAGTCTTGTTTTATTCCCCTGCCAGGAGACAGGAATATGATGTTTTTCAGCCAGGACTAGTTATAATTTTGATGGCTGCTGCTGTTAGCCTTGGATGTCCCATCACACAGATACTGGGCTCATCTGCTCTCCTTTTGCAGGAAAATGTGTGCCTGCAGTTCATGGTTATTTGGACTATTTTTAAAGCTAGTTTTCCATGAGGTATCTTTGCTCTGCCTTTCCTAGGAATATTTTTAAATAAGGAATCGAGGCTTAAGGAGATGTAGCAGTGTGACCATGCCTTGTTTCCTGCTGCTTTGCCTCACGTTTGCCTGGGTAGAATTTGAGGGACCCACTCTCACTCCAGAGCATTGCCCCTCTGTCGCATGGGCACTCCTGCTTGCTCAGGAGGTATTAGGAGCACAGGAATGGCAAGAACTTCTTTAATAATGGCCCAGTAAAGCCAGCAGGGCCAGCCCTTGAACCATAGCAGAGCAGGATATGCAGGTTAGGTAATTCCACTGTGGACATGAATGGAATTCTCCTGGGACATGAAGCAGTGCATGAGGGCTGGCACGGGTGGCACATGGTTTCCTTGTAGAGCTCTGTAAAGCTTTCAACAGAGCCTTTGAAAGACTTTTATTTTAGGTGTGCAGGGCTTAATTTGTCACACAATGGAGCAGAAGTCAGTAATGTTGGTAGGAGTGGCTGAAGGACATTGGTGAGAGTACAAAGAACCAATTCTCATTTTAGTGAAGCCCTTGTGTGGTGCCCCAGTTGTGTAAAAGGACATTAAAGAAAGCATTAAAATAGTTAATGGAAACAAATTATTGCAATAACATCTGCTGGCATTAAACTCCCCTATCCCACAGAGATAGTGTGGAGTTTTTTACCCTCTTGGTTCAGACACCTTTATTTACAGCTCCAGTTTTTGATGCTGTTCCCCAGTAATGAGCTGCAGTCTCCAGAGCACAGTTGCAGTGCTGGGGAAGGGCAGGGATCCAGAGGGAGCACATCATCTGCAGGGCTGGCAGCAGCACAGCTCTGTGTGCAGGGATGGGGCTCAGCAGCTGTGCCTGTGCCTCCCTCAAAGAAGGTTTTCTCTGTGCCCAAAGTAGGGGCTGCTGCTTTGATTTGTGAGTTTATGGGTTGGGGGAGTGAGGGGTGTGGGGAACAGATGGAGAAAGCACAGGCAAACACAGGAGTTTAAGGAATAAAAGATACTTTCTTGTTGGAGTTGTTGCACCAGAAACAAGGAGCCTCTGAGGAAGGAAAAGGAAGGTTGTGGTGTCATTCATGGAGGAAGAGTTTATAAGGATTTCAGCCTTATCAGTTAAGCTTGAAACCCCTGTGCTGAGGGATGTGGGAAGAGAAAGGCACAAGGGGACTGAGTAGGGCAGGGAACAGGGACAGGGCTTGCCAGGAGCTCTCTGGGCCCTCTGTGGGCCGCAAGGATGGGAACAGAGGAAAGACTGATGGTGACCCAGACAAGCAAGCCAACCCTTGGATAGAACCTGGTGTGGGTGAGGGGGGCAGGAGGTGGCAGCACAGGGCAGCAGCTCCTTTCACCAAAGGATGTCGTGTGATAAACTCTCAGCTGTCCTTGAACATCCTGTGAGTAATGACTGCTTTCTGCCTCTTGCCCCAGCACAGGGATCACTGGGGTTTCTTTGGGGAGTTTGAGTGTGTGCCTGAGGAGTTTTGGGACACCCTTTGCCTGGAGCTGTGCCCCAGCACAGGCTGGCTGGGCTCAGGGCAGTTCAGCTCATCCCTTACCTGTCCCACAGGTGATGCCTGGCCCTGCCCTGGTGCACCCATAGGCTGCCTCTGTGCCTCTGACACCCAGGTGGGCCATGCTGGGGCTCTCTGGGAATCCTGGTGTGGAGAAGGGAATTTGGCCAGGGCAGAGCTGAGCTCAGCTGCCTCCCCATGAGGTTTGCCCAGGGGACCCACAGGCACTGGGGCATCACAGCCAGGAGGTTCTGTGGGAGGGGATGTGACAAAACCCTGCTGTGAGCCCCTCACAGGAGTTATCTGTAGTTGTCCTCCCATTCATTATTTCCCAGCTAAAGCAATGTAACAATTACAAATTTGGATTACCTGGAAAAGCTGCTGAAAGCAGGGTAAATTATTAATTCCCAGGCTGCCTTCTGAAGAATTAATTTCAGCACCACATATTGAAAATTCTCCTTTGTGAAAAATAGCCTGGTTTTGTGAGCAGTGACGTTCAGAAAAAGTGAGATTCTCCCAAGCCATTATTGTATTTTCTGACAATTTTATTTTTCCTTCAATCACTTTCCTTTAGCACACTCAGCTAATCTACTCAAATTAGTAGTAGGAAAGCTACATTTGTAAGAATTCTGTCTCTATATGAGGTACTGAAGTAATTGGGATTCCAGGGCAGAACTGTGGAAATTCTTAGCACAGTTTGTCCGTATCTTATCAGAACAGGCACGCTTTTCCCACAGCCTGGCCTCTTGCCAGAGGGACTGAGCAGACTTGTTGGAAGCCCCCTTTGAATGGGAGAAGCAATCTTTCTGAATGGATTTTCTGGCACAACAACTGTTGCGTGTGTGGTTCATTGTTCTGGGTGATGTGGCTGTGTTTTACCCCTTAGATAAATGTTTCAGGGTAGTTGGGTTTTTTTGATGATGGGAGGGGTTCCGGGAAAATAATCAGATTGCTGGTTCTGTAAAATTCTATAGGCAAGCTGTTTTCCTGTTGTAAGTGGTTTTCCGTGTTAATTGTGTAGCTTTGTGAGCATGATTTTGATATGAAGGACAACATCTGGTTAACCCTTGAAATTTTTGATGCTCAAAGGGCTTAGTAATTAAAAAGCAAACCATTTTCTCTTCTTCAGGGCACTCTAACAAAGTGTTATTATGCCAGTTCAGGTACGTATAGATGCACATTGTGTGTTCACAGTATAGTAATTCACTAAAAAGTACTGCTGGTGTTGTCAGAACTAAAAGAAGTGGTTGCCAGTGGTGGCACATCCTCAGTTGTTGTAAATGTTCTCCAGTGACTCCAGTGGAGTCAATCCCTGTGTGCACCACAGTCCTGCTGTGGAGCTGTGCCAACCCCTGTGAGCAGAGGATCCAGCCCTTAATATGTATTACAGGATAGTTAATGCGATGTGTAACCACAGAGTAACCGCAGCACACAAAGAAGTTCTATTTTAGCCCTGCTGGAGCAAAGAAATAACTGTTATTGCTGAAGACTGAAGTGCAAGAGATTGCTCAGTGGGGGTAGGAGGCAGGAAAAAAAATTCCAGATTTTGATTTAATGTGTGTACAGACAAATTCTCACGTCCCAAGGCTAAGTTTTGTCTATAAAAATTCCTTAAGATTTGAGTCTTTGTAATTAAAACATAAAGAATAATTATCTTAAGCTCATATCTGCAGAGGAAGAACTGTGTATTTACTTATTCTCTGCCAAAAAATCTTTTTAGCTGGAAAGATTAACAAAAAAGCATTGAAGTATAAAGAAGGGCCTTCTTTTTATTGAAATATGTATGTTTTGTCAACAGATTCAAAACAGAACAGCCACACCAATTTTTTTTCCCTTCCTTTCTTTTTCAAAATAGGGGTGGGGGAAGCATCCAGCTCCAAACTTAGTGCCTCTAACGCTTGGAAGGCATTATGATTAATTTTTGTCCTTAGGTTTCCAGATGTTGGATTCCGTCCCGACTTTTAAAGACCTCTGACGTTTAACAGGATATGTGCCGAGTGTAGTAGCCTTTTAACAGAGTTTTCTTTCATAACTCCAGGATCTATGAGAAAAGGTAACTCAGGAAAGAAACCTCTGCGGATCGGGAGCCTTCCAACGTGCCAGGCTGGAGCGGAGCCGCCTTCCTTGGGTGTGTCCCAGGAGAGCCACTGGGGCCGACCGTGCGGGGCTGGAGCGGAGCCACCTTCCTTGGGTGTGTCAGCGCAGGCAGGAACGGGACGGGGCTGCCGGGGTAACTCTTCTCAATCTTTAACGAAGCATCAGTCTCATGACAGGATCTTTGCATAGCTAAAGGATGGCAGCAGGTCATGGTCTGCCCCCACAGCAGCCGCGAATTTTTTCGTTACAAAGCATCTTAAAAGTTTTTCAGCCAATAACATGTTGTTTGAGCTTACAGACAATTATAATCAATCAATATAATCAATTATAGCACAGGTACATCTGCTTTGAACAATGTTTGTATGTTTTTCTATCAGCAAAACACAATACCCTTATTAAGCTTAAGACCTTCTGCTATCTTATCAGGCATATATTTTCTGCAGTGTTAAGATTTATTCAAGCCAAACCTATAAACTCAGCCTTTGTTTCCCTTGTCCTTGTTTGCTATACTACTGCATCTCTTCTAGTTTCAGTCTTTTTCAGCTACAGCAGATTCTAAGTTTTCAGCTTTTTCTTTTTTTTTTTGAGGCCTGCTCCTAAAAATCCTTTTTTACTTTCAGTGTTTCCCAAAATTGGGGAAGACAATGGCCAGGGCGCGGAGCTGGCGGCACGGCCCCTGGCACGCCCTGCTCCTCCTGCTGCTGCTGTGCAGGGGCAGCTGCCAGGCTCAGAAGGACTGCACGGGTGCTGAGTGCCAGCCCCTGGAGAACTGCATCGAGGACGTGCTGGAGGCAGGCGAGTGCTGCGCCACGTGCCTGCAGCACGGCTGCACCTGCGAGGGCTACCAGTACTACGACTGCGTCAACGTGGGCTTCGTCAACGGCAAGGTGCCCGAGGGGCAGTCCTACTTCGTGGACTTTGGCAGCACCGAGTGCTCGTGCCCCAAGGGAGGGGGCAAGATCAGCTGCCAGTTCATGCTGTGCCCGGAGCTGCCCCCGAACTGCATCGACGCCGTGGTGCCGGCGGACGGGTGCCCGCAGTGCGGCCGCATCGGCTGCCTGCATGACGGGCACAAATATGTGGCCGGGCACACCTTCCACATGCCCCCCTGCAAGGTATGCCACTGCCCCAACGCTGGAGGCGAGCTGATGTGCTACCAGCTGCCCGACTGCGACTCCTTCCCCCTGAACACGGCCAGCCCAGGGGACGCTGAGGACGGTGAGCCCGAGAGGCACTATGATGATCCCTACAGCTACGACCAGGAGGCCTCTGAGGGGGACAACGCCCAGGTGGAGTCCCCAAAGAAGTACAGCAGTTACTCGGCCCAGCTGGAGCACGAGAGCCTGAGCCAGGAGCAGGGTGAGGACTATGATTACCTGGCAGCCAGCGTGGTGCCCTCGGCCCAGCCCCACACCCAGAGCACTGCCCCGGGGGCCACGGAGCGCAGTGAGCGCCGCAGGCTGCCCCGCACCACCGAGCCCTCCCTGCGGCAGGGGACACGCCAGGAGCCACCAGCCACCACCAGGACTCCTCCACAGCACACCACAGCCACCACCGAGACACCACAGCAGCCAGAGGAGACGGAGAGGAGACTGAAAGGGAACAAGGAGAGGCACGAGCAAGACAGAGCCCCCCACTCTAAAATGAAGAAGCATGCTAGGAAGGAGGAGCCAGACGACAGCGTGTTTCAGGGCTTGAAAGAGGTGAACTTTACAGAGCCGAGCTCTGCGAGGTCATCCCAGGAAAGCCTGGAGGGGAATGAGTTCCCGAAAGTGAAGTTCAGTGCCACGACCTCTCCTCCCATGGCTCTAGAGGAGGAGCACAGCCAGTCCTCCCCAAAGCAGTCGCAGACGCTGTACCGTTACCACCCTGAGGAGGATGGGGACCCCAACTCCATCCACGCCAACCCCAGGCTGCCAGAAGGTAAGAACTGCTCCAGTGTGGGTGTCTGGAGAACTCTTACTCATGATAGCATTGGTGCTCGTTCTCTGCTGTGTTGTTCTTGCTGCTGCACATGGTCTTGAAATTAATCAAACCACTATCAACATTCTTCCATCCCTTCAGGAGGTGGCTTGTGTTTGGTTTCACAGGACAGGTACCATGTCACTGTTGCCCACCTTGCTTTGATTTTCCCCATCCACTGATGGAGTTTTCTGGTATTTTAACTTTCAGATGATGATATATTAAGCTCTGGCATTTTCCTTCAATTACTTGCTTTTAACTTCTGCTGTGATGTTAAAGAAACATCTTCCTGTACACAGAAGGATTTAGTTATCTCCAGTTAGCAACTCAGTGTAATCACACTTGTAGCTTTTGTCTTCTTCTGGGAAGGAAGTGAAACAGTTGTGCTTTTGCTTTCTAAATAAAAATATTTAGAGCACTTGTAATATTTATCTCATGGTTGAAAGCCTGTCTCAGCTCATTAGTTCAAGAACCTTGAGAGATATACTGAAATACCCCTGGGCACTAGCAGGGAGAAAAAGGGCTCTCTCTTGCTTTATGGGTTTTTTTGGGGGCTGGAAATTTATGATGTTTATGATCAGCTGTGGCAAGTATACGTATTTCCTCCCTGCCTCTGGATTCCTCTTGACATCTGCAGGGAATGTTGATTATACACTTTATGCAGTGCTCATTACTGTAATGAATGCAAACTTCATTGCTGTAAATTAGCACATACACAGATCATATTTCCAATTCATTTTTCATCAAATCAAGAGCAGTACCTCCTCTTTCAAGATGTGGCACAAAATGTTCTCAGGAGACTCAGCTGGAAGCTGCTTGCACGGGATCCTGATGAGTCCCTAGGCAGTGGTATTTCTCCTGGGCTGTGCAGGGAGCCCTTAATTCCTTAGCTGTCCAGTCCATCTCCTGGAGAAGTTTAAGGCAGGTGGGAGGAGGAGAGCAGATCTGGAGCTCAAACTCTGAGTCCCAACACAAGCAGCACCTGGTGGCTGTTCAGACAGAAAGTGTGCCAGGTCAATGGATGGAGATGGCAGTTTTTCCTTTGACTTCCCTTTTATTTGCTTCAGCCTACCTCAAAATCTGAGCTGCGCACCAAGGCTGTGTATGATCCTTGGGCCTGAGTTAGGACTGACACACAATAACCTGTTTCCTGGTGTAACTTTAGAGAAGATTTTTTTTTTTTAAATTAAATTGCCTTTTCTTTTTCTTTCAAAAAAGGAAAAATGGGTGGAGGACCCTGAAAGCTGGAATGAGAGGGTTTAGGAAAGCCTGTTGTGGTGAAAGTGTTCAGCAGCAGAGCTAAATACTGGATTTTATAGTCTGCTTGGGTGATTTGCAGTCTGTGATCACCGAGAGCTGCTTGACTGAGACAGGTCTGGTTGGGGGCTGGATGAGGTTGAGGTGCCTGGAGCAAGCTGTGATGGATGGCATGTCAGGCACGAATTGTTCACTTGACAGAAGCAGGCTGGGGCATCACTGGGTGCCATTTTCTCCTTAGCTGAGATACCTGTGATTTCCTTTAAATATTGCAGAGGTAGAGATGGAAAATTAATGTCCCATGGGAGCACAGAGCTCTCTGGCTGGCTGTAGGTGCTGCAGCAGCTCTGAAGCTGCTGCTCCCCTGCTGCGTGTTTTTGGGAGCCAGCACTGGTGCCACCACACCATGCCCATCACCCACAGCCACTGCCAGGTGGGACCTGGCCTGATCTGCCCCACCATTCCCAGCAGGAATAAGGGTGGAAGATCTCTCCAAGGATGAGGGATCTCTCTTGCCATGCTCAGGCCTGGGGACAGCAGTGTTTCCACCCCTTCTGCTGTTTTCATTGACGTGCTTGTGATTCATGGGAGTAACTCCATATGCTTCAGGTAATAAAACACATACATCTTGTGTCTTCAGTGACTCCTGAGCCACTGGTGGAGGGGGAGTGAAGAGATCAGTCAGACTTGAAGGAAAAATTAATCTTTCCTACAGGTACAGAACGAAAACATAAGTTCTGTGTGTGTATTTCCAACTATAACATGACAAAATCTACCAGAATTGCCAAATAACTTCATTTCTCCCTTCAGGAATCATCAGCATGATGTACACTACATCAATCCCCTGATTTTCAGAGCCTGTGGGGCTGTTGTGCTGTTCCCTAATGAGGCTGCAGCCACTCTGGCAGTGTGCAGGGTTTTGTTGGCCCAGCTCTCAGCAGAATGCTCTGGGGTACATTTCTGTGACTCCATGGCCGTTCTAGATTTATTTTTATGTTTTGTTTAGTGTTTCTTTTTTCCCCAGAGTTTAGGAAAGTTTAGAGAAGTATGGGAGCTTCCAGAGAGGCTTTCAGCCCAAGTTAGGTGACTGTAGCATTTGTTCCTCCTGTTTAGATGTATGCTGGCCACAGAACTCTGCTGTGGTTGGATCCTTGCTTAAAAACTTGGCTTTATGACTTGTATTTTACATATCTCACTTTGGTTTTATATGTAGCTGAGTTTTCATCTCCCAAATCTTTGCTGGTTCATACGTAATCTAATGGTGGAAACAACATGAGACACTTTGGTGCTCAGGAAAGGTTAATTTCGTGGTTTGGTTTTCTTTCTTCTTTGTAGCATTGTTGTTCATCTGTAGTGTTGCGCTGTGTCCACATCGGCCAGCTGAGGTGATCCCTGGAGCACCTCCTCTCACAGACTCTGCTCATGGCCATTTGTTGGGGGATTTTTCCCCCTCTGCCCTGTGGGCTGCTCTGAGCTTTGCTGGACCAGCCCTTTGCAGGTTTTGTGATGCTGATGGCTCCTTGTGGCAGCAGCAGCACTGCCAGCCCCAGGCAGGAGTGTCCCAGAGCTGCTCCCTGTGGTTTTCCCATGCCAGGAGGGGAGCCAGGCTCAGCCCTATGGGAGCCCAGCATGTGCTCCTGCCTCCCCCAGGGCTGCTCCCTCCTGCTCAGGGTGTCCAGCAGCCCTGCAGGGATCTGCTCCAGGGCACTGCTCTGGCCAGAGGGGTGGGATGGGGACTGAGGAGAGCTCCCTGCAGCAGCACAAAGACCCACCACAGGCCCTGTGCAAATGCTGGTTACTCCCTTCCTGAAGGAGCTGGGAGTGTACAGCAGAGGTAATTACTCAGCTGAGAAAGTGTAAATGAAGTGCTTTCACCATGGGAAGGGATGAGATTAATGGAGACTGTTCTCTTTATACAGTCTCTCTCCAAACATTGATCTTAGCCTGTCACTTATGCAAGAGCAGCAAATGGGGGCATTTTAATTTCTGTAGTGCCTATTTCCTCATCCTAAAAATGCCCTGATCAGAACAGGGCTGACTAAAAGATATTTCAAGAACTTAGTGTCAAACTCTGTTATGATTTTCCCACTTTCTTCCATTTCCCCATACTCTGGCAGTAGAGTGCTGCTCCTTGGATAAATGTAACTCAGGTAACCAGCAGCCTCACTGTGGATGTTTTATGATTTGCATTCTGGTTTTGGCAGGCTCAGCAGCAGTTTGGGTTTGGCTGGAGCTGTCATGTTTCAGAGTGGAGGTGTTCTTTCCACTTAAACTCCTCCACAACTGGTGAATGTTTTTATCGTGGTGGCTTGTAGAGATAAAGATAATTGTTCTCTGAAGTGAATTGCACCAATTTGTGAGCTGAAATCAGTGGATGTGAGAGTGGCATTTATTGCCAGTGAATCCTGACCAGGCAGGAGCTACTGGGAGGCTCCTGTGAAACTTCTGAGGATGTAGCTGAGATTTGCACCAACCCATCTGCTGCATGTCTGCTGAGTCTGAAACTCCTGGAGAGAGATGACCTTGGATTTCTGAAATGGGGACAAACAGATCCGTGTGCAGGTCCAGGAGGTGGACTTGATGAGCCTTTTGGTCTCTTCCTACCTGGATACTCTCTGATTCTGTGAAAGCAGACATGCAGTGAGGGTTTAGGAGCATTCCCTGAGCACATCCACCCTTTGTCCCTCTTACTGCCGCCATAAAAAACACTGGAGGTGGGAGAGTGCTTGCATGGTCCTTCAGGAGCAAACTCTGTTTGCAATTACTTTGTGGTTTTTGCTATCAGGTGAAGCGTTGTTTCATTTTTACTTGAATTACCTCAGGCTTAATCCTGTATTCTCTACTTTATCCCAGTCCTTTCCGTAACAGGAAGGAATCAGCTTTGAGCCCTCAAAATAGGATATCTGAGGAACAAAAATAAACCTCAGGAGACGGGTGTGCGAGGAGAAAATGCCTCTGGGCCAGCAAGTGTGAATCAGCATGAATTACAGCCCCAGGTGACAGTGTTCAGTGCTTTCTTTGGTAGTTGGAGTTCTGAGCTAGCATGAATGGGAACAAGGCAGTCAGAAAGAGGAAGACTAAAATACTATAAAATTAAATAGTGTCTATCTGTTCTGCCAAAAATGGCTTTTGTACTTTATTAGGCAGCCAGATGCTAGTTGAGGAGGAAAAAAGGAAATAATTCAACCATTTCTGTTAATGAAAACATCCCATGTATGATATGTGTAGGGCTGATTCCCTCATGAGTGCTAGTGCACAACCTTCCCTTTTCACCTCAGGCATGGATTCGTGAGCAGAGGGTACAAGGAAAACCCAAACCTGCCGAAATGTGGAGTGCACTCAGGGTGATTGTTCACAGACTCTGCAATAAACAGTAGCCAGAGGATCCAATCTGCAGGCACAGAGAGCCAGATGTGACCTGGCTCTCTGCATCCCCAGCTCCTGCTTCCAGTGCCTGCAGCATCAAGGCTGTATCCCGTGCTTGGAGCAGTCCCTGTGAAGAATGGGAGCAGTGATGGGGGCTGCTGGAGCCCCGCAGGCAGGCAGGATTCCCAGTCTGCAGACGTGTCCTGGGTGTGCTTTTGGGGTCAGTGCTGCTGCTCTGGGGTTTGTGTCTGCGTTTTGTCTCTGGACATGTTGCTGCATGGCTGCTGCTTGCCTGGCTGTTTTGGGAGCTGCTCTGGGTCAGATCCTGCTGTAGCTTTTCCAGCTGGCTGGGCTTCAGGGCACCTCTCAGAGCTGCAGGCCTTGCACTGGGAATGTTATTCTCTGCAGGAATTCCCCCTAGAGCTCAAACCCTGCTCACCACCGTCCTTCTCCCATTCCTCATGTGCATCTTCCTTCTGAAACAGAGCTGTTAACCACAGATGGTGAGTTCTTGGCTACCAATACTTTTGTGTCAGGCTTTTATGGGGCTGTTTGGCTCCTTATCTTAAAGGGTATTTTAAGCCATAGCTGTAATGGTCTTCAGTTAGAGAATACAGTTTCAATGATCCTTTTAAAGCTGCAAAGATCTGTGCAGAGGCACAGGCACAAGCCTGGTGTGCAGAATGCCAAGATTGGGTGCCATGCTCTGCTAAAAGCCCTGTAGCCTGGCACAGTCTGATGTCTGCCGACTTTTAAGAGCCTGAGTAATTTAGGGAATGCTCAGATCTTGAGTTCTGTTCTTTTCAAACCCCAGGACCTGCCAATCTGTTAAACAGAGATGTGTGAGGAGGTAGCTCTCCATCTTCCTGTGTTACTCATAAAATCAAGGTCACAGCTGCTGCCCTCGGTGTGAATCACTGGGGACCACGACAGGCAGGTGCAGTCTGCAAGGTGGGACAGACGTGTGTTCCTGCAGCTCCTGACAGTCTTGCCTCCATTAAATACCCTCTGAAGAGCACAATTCTTCAAATTGTTGCCATAATACAGCTGGAGTTGGGCACCCAGCCTAGGATGGTGTCAAAATCCCTTTGAAAACCCATCTCATGTACCTGTTCCATAGAGGTAAAAATCAATATTTATGCAAAGTCAGTTGCATCCATGGTTGGCAACAAGAACACTGAATCTCAGTTCTGAAGTTCTAACATGCTGCTGACAAAGTATGAAAATAAGATGGGAGTTTTCTTGTATAAATTAATTACCCACTTGAACAGACGAAGCTGTTGAGCTCACCAGGTTTCTTGAGGGGACTCCATTTGCTGGTTATTTATAGTAAGTATTCCATAGTATATTTTCTTGGTATGCATCACTGATACTCCTTCAGAAAACAGAATTTAAATGAGACTTCTTTGCAGTAATGTGTCTGTTATTCTAATCGATCACCAAGGAATTAAAACCGACTCTGAATATAGCTCCTTGTTAGAGAAAGGAAAGCATAAGTAGTAATTCCTGATCCAGATTTTGTGAGACAATAACCTTTTGAACAGTTTCAAATATGTAGGCCAAATAAACCTAGCTTTCTAGCACATGCTTACTCATGAAAGGATTTGTAATTTCATTACCCCGGGCCTCACAGCGAGCAATTTCTCTTACCTCTCAGGGATTCTTAGGTAACATGCCAGCAAGTAATTGGAATTTTATAAAGATCCCCTTATGTGTGAGCAGGTTTTATGTTTTCTTGACTCTTCCCAGTCTGTCTGTGCTGTGCCTGACATGACCAATTCCTTTCCAAAGCCACCAGAAAGTCCTAAATCACCACCCCAAAGCCCCGGGGGTGTTTGTGCTCAGGCAAAGGCTGGGAGAGGGGTAGGAGAAAGAAGTATTTGTGCTGTATTTAGGGGCAGCAAGCCTCCTCTGCATATTTTCCCCTTTCCTGCCTTTTCCAGGGAGCTGCAGAGCCCCCCAGGACCTTCCAGGCACACAAGCCTTGCTGTGGTGGGGAGGAGAATTCCCTGGAAAGCAAACACTGAGAGCAAAGCACACCCTGTACCCCAGCCGGCTGAGCCTTGTCTGGAAGGGACTCTTGCCCAAACTTGTCTGGTCTGTCATTCCAAAAGTGAACTTCATGGCTATGAAATGAGAATATATGAAAACATATCTTTGTGATGAAAATGGAGCTTTTATTAGGGAGCTGTATTAAACCACCGTGATATTAATGGTGGTTTCTCACAGTTCTCTCCATAAGGTTTAAGAGTTCTTCTGCAGAACAAGAAGCTCTCAGCGAGTTTAATGGTGTTTAAGGAGACTTTTTTTTCTTTCTTTTAATTTTCACAACGATTGTGAGAAGTCACTAGGAGGAAGAGTTTTGGATGAGGGTGTGAAGGCAGTGCAGCACTGTGTGCCTGATGGCACAGGGAGCTGTACACCTATCCCACACCCCTGCCAAGAGCTGTCAGGGGTTGGCTACCAAGCTTCCAGCTGATGGCTTTAAAGCTTCCTTACACCCCACTGGAATTCTGCAGCTATGCCTATAAAACTTCTTGTTTATGGCCTATGAGGAGCTGAAGATTAATACAGTTCTCCCTCTTATCCAAGAATCCTTCCTCTGCAATGTTCATTAATTTTCCTGGTGTTGGAATTGCCTTGCATGGAATTACTGGTAGTTTTTATTTCCAGATTCAAACCTGCAGTGTTCTGGCCAAATGATTTTGTAAGAGATTCACTCTGAGGAACTGTTTTCATTGAAGATAGCATACACTTAAGTAATGTCTCATGTAATAATCATAAAATTTGTACTTTCCCTGGTCCTGGATCAAAGTTGATAAGTGTTGTCTGAACTCGTGGCATTGAAATCAAAAGAAAAGAGTAGTGACCATCAGTGATGGCTGTCTTTACATTAGAAAGTTCCATAAATGTTGAATTTCAGTCCGTTGGGATTGACTGTGGTGGTTTTGCTGGTGGAAGATAAATACGGAGGCTTTCCAAATCTTGTGGTGTGATGTCAGAAGTTTTGGACGATGCTTTAAAGTGATGAATGTGCTTTGCATGTGTTCTTGAAGCACAGACTTTTGCCTTGCTCAGCCTGTGGCCCTGGGAAAGTTCTCCTGGTGGTGTCTGTGCTCTGTCTCCTCCATCCTTGGCCCCCAGGGACAAGAGGAGCAGGTTTGTGCTGTGGCATGGCCAAGAACAATCGTGGGACAGGCAGGGCTATGGTACCACGTGAAGCCAACCAACCGAGATGAAAGAAGAATTACATTGCTGCTTTTCTTATTCTTGAGGAATGTAACCAGCCAGTTAAAATGGACAGGAGCTTTTGGAGTCAGCCAGTTGCATTTGCTTTTCGGTGTGAATAATTTGGTACGCGGAGAAATTGTGGCATGTGGCAGAGGGGGCAGTTCAGGCTGAGCTCTGCTGCGCTGCTGTGGGGAGCAGGAACGAGTTTAACATTGCAGGGCTGGGGCTGAGCCTTCTTCAGCCTCCCGAGTCCCCGTTGTCACTCTGGACCGTGCAGAGAGGCAGAGCATCAGCAGCACTGCTGTTCGCACCCCTTCAACGGGATCTGACCTTCATTAGGTAACACTGGAGTCTCCTCTTGGTATGGTGAACAGATTTACACGGCTTTGAAATCTGACCCTGCTATTTCAGGGAGAGTGCTGGCTTGTTATTCAGCTCTTAAATGGAGTCAGTAATGTTCCTTGAAAAAAGACTTTGAAGGTCAGACCCTGTCTTGTCAATGCCGTGTTAACCCCATTAGTTTCAGTGAGGTATACCCTCATTTTAGCTCTATTACTCCTCTGATATTACTTTAAAATGGTGAAGGGCAACCGTTAAGTATTAGCAATTTTAAAAATGAAATGCTGTCTTTAAGAAAGAGCTCCTTACATCTCACATGGGCATACAGCAGTGGCTCTGCTTCACAAGGCTTCCTTTGCAGTAACAAAGCACTTACTTGTTACATTTTTTGGTCAGATTCAAATTCCTCTCCCAGAGCTTACAGTTAATCTATAGTAAACGAATACCTCATAAACCATAGATTGCTATATAAATACATTATTATGGCCATTTGTCTCTTTTGTTTGTGAATTCCCCAAACTGAATGTCTGTGTAATGGATGTTTATGGCCATGCACTGATAGCACTGAGCCCCTGGCACCACACGGTGCTGAGGGTCACAAATGAGCTCCTCTTCCCATGACAGGCAGGAAAGGACTTGATGCCTGCTCATCCAGCATCACCAAACACGTTCCTTTGGGAAAGAAGAGCTGGTGTTGATTGATTAATATGCTTCTCCCACCCTTGCCAGGGTCACAGAATGGAGATTCTCACTGCTCTGTTTCAAATGTGGCACAGACAGCTTCAGACTCCCACAGAAAGTTAATCTTGCACTTGAACACAAGTATCTGGACTATGGACAGTTCTGTGCCATATGGCCAGCTTTAAACCCAGAGGACTGCACAGTTTTCTGAGTATTTCGCATGAGAATTGTCCTTGTGTGTTGCATTCATACTGGGTCAGAATGCTGCTTGTCTTGGAGCAAGTCTAGCCTTAGTTTGGTGTAGTCCTGGTACTAGTGAAGAAATCTTCACAGCAGTTTCCTATTTGCTATTTTAATGGCCAGAAACATATGTGTATGTATATAATAGAATCAAAGACTCAATAAGGTTAGAAAAGACTTCAGAAATCATCAAGTCCAAGCTTTGTCTCTCTCTCACTCTCCTGCAAGGTTGATGAAGAGTCCATGTCCTGGGGGGCCAGGGCACCAGGCTGCTGACGTGGTGATTGATTCTGTTCCCCAGGATGAGCCAGGGAGCTTTCCTAACCCCCTCTCCTTTGTTTTGACTGGCTGTTTGCTGCCACCTTGCTGAGATTTTCCTTTTGCTGCTTGAATCTGCTCCAGATTCAGAACCTGAAAGCTGCCAAGGCTCGTGGCAAGTGAAAAGGAACAAGTGTTGGTGCAGTGCAAGGGGAAGGCAGGCTGGCAATGGGTTTGAGGATGTTTTTGGTGTAGTTGCCCATGACACTCAGTATGGGGCATGTGTTGCCTTATCTGTGCATTCTCCCAAGGATGAAAAGCGAATTATCTGCTGTCCAAACCTGTCCCCTCTCTGCTGCTCCATCAGTTGTAATGCACAGTGCAGGTTTGTTTGGCCCTGCCTCTCATGGGGCAGAGAAGGTGATGTTCAACCCTTATTAAGTCTTTATTAATATTATTTACAAGTATCTTGGTCTAATTAAGAGCAGGTGGCTCCATGGGCTCCCCTGGCCCAGCTCAGGGGCCTGGCTGTGTGTGCAGCTGGGGGGGAGTCAGGAGAAAGCTGTGCCCTCCTGTAGGGATGTGCAGGCTGGGCTCTAGAACAGGAGTTAGAGTTGGTGTTCAGTACAGACATCACCCACAGCGCAGAACGATGGGGAAATACAGCCAGCACTGCTGGGCACGTGTGTGTGACTATTGGGTGTCAAATGCCTTGAAGGTGCAAAAGAGCTTCCAGCTGCGTGCTGAGGCTGAAAAATGCCTTTATCTTGTTCACCCTCTTTTCTTATTCCCTGGCAGTAAGGCTTGGTTGTTCACTTTCAAATTGCTGAGCATCTTTTAACTGCTTGTGTGGACTAAAAATCCACCTTTGTCACATGCTGAAATAGCTCCTAACACATTCCCTAAACTAGTCTGTCAGGCAGGGGAGAGTTCAGTTCTGCAGCAGTGATGGCTGTTGCCACAATTTATATAACTGAAAATAAAATTTTCATAAGCAGGAGTTTGGAAGTGGCAGAACTGCTGCACAGGTGCTGTGGGAATGCTGGCTGCCTCAATGGAAATATTTGGCATATAGGCAGATGGGAATTCTTGGTGCTGCAGAGTCCCAAGGGTTTGGTCACTGGAGGTCACCAGGAGAGGTGTCCCCAGTGGAACTGGGAGCCTTTGCTTGGGGACAAAGCTGAGCTGAGCCCCAGGGCTCAGAAAATCCTCAAAGTGATGCAAAGTAGGGTCTGGTTTGCAAAGCAAACACAGCACAGCAAATGCAATTGTGACTGTAGCTTGATAACAGGGATGTGTAAACAGAGTGCACCTGGCTGCCTGTTTAGCTGCAACACTCCCCTGCATTTTCCTTCCATAACTACCAGTTATGGAAATTGATTAATTCGACAGATTTCTGCCTTTTGTAACAAGTTGTGTTCAGAACAAGGAAGAGCGTTAATCTGGTGTGAGGGTAAAGTTGCTTGTCAGGTGTTGTGCCTGTAAAGAAGGTGAATAAACTCTTCCCAGCATGGAAATGTACACCTTGGACATCACCTACAAAATTAAAGAAGTGCCAAATTCTACAACACGTTTCAAATAATCCGATATTTGAGGTTGTTTGTAAGGTTCCTTTCCCTGGAGTCCTGTGGCTGCCCAAAGCCATCACCTTTCATTTAAAACATGTTTTTTAGAAAAACAGAAGTTTTCCTCAGGGAGAAAAACTAAATCTCAGATGTTTAAAACCAAACAAAACCCACCCACCCTGCAAGGAGAGAGCAAATTAAAAGCTATTTATTAGACTTTCCCAGCAGGGACTGGGGCAGGCTGCTTTTCTTGTTTGGTTGGGGTTTTTTTTTCATCTATTTAACATTCAACCTGGACGTGGCTAAGTAGGAATGGTTTAAAATAGCCCCACAGTTGCCATAGATACTAAAAATTGTATCTAAATTGAAAAGAGACGTCTGGCCCAAGCTTGGAGTGTGTCCTCCACAGACAGCCTTGGAGTGGGCTGCAGGAGCCCCACAGAACTGGGATTCGGCCTGGGATGGGGATGCCTGGATGTGTTTGATGTCACCAGGCAGCTCCAGCAAGGCTTTGCTTGGGCCTGGAGACTGGCAAGGGAAAAAATCCTTCATGCTTAAAATGCTTTTTTCCTCTTTTTGCCCCGGGAGGCCTGCAGAGCTGGAGAAAACGCCATGGAATGCTGCTTTCCTGGCACTGGGCTTGGTTTTTATTTGTGAAATGTTACTGTGCAACAAAGCAGCAGCAAATTTAAAGTAGTTCAGCTGGATGAAAGCACCCTATTAAGGTAAAATTGGTTTATTTGTCCCAGGAATGTGTAGCAAATGCGTGTCTAATTACAGATAAGGCAACTAAGCCTTTCATCTCCTTTCAGTGAAAAAAAACTCTGCAAATAATGTGGAGAATGTTTTGGTGAAATGAATGAAGGTCTTTTCAAGGATTTGGTTATCACAGGTGAGAGTTCCCCCACGTGAGGGAATTGGGGATGTTTCTCCCTGTCCTCCCGTTGGATGGATGTTTTGGCACTATGGCAGCTGACTCTGGAAATGCTTCACTTTGAGATAACAATCTGTGCCTCTGCCTTTGGGGATCTGTGGGGTCATCTGTGGGTTTGGGATGGGGAGGGCAGGTCTGTCCCTCTGCCTTTGGGGATCTCTGGGTTTGGGATGGGCAGGGCAGGTCTGCCGTGCTGGGTGAGGATGATGGAGATGCAGGAATCTGACTGAAAAGCACACACTTAGCAAGGTTTCCCCTCCAATTTCTCGCTCTGTAGGTGGTAGAGAATTAGTGCTTAATTACTTGCAGGCTGTGGACAACAACCAGCCCCCTTAAGCTGTTTACAGTTCTGGGTAAGGCTGGAGCTGGATATTCTTTGGGGTTCAGTTCTTCTCAAAATCTATGGGAGACTTTATAGTGCTTGTTTCTCTTTTACACCATGTGCTGGAATAAATGTTTGTTCCCAAAGAGCTTTTCTCTATTAAAAACCCCAAACCCTGCTCATCCACGTCCACGTCCCATTATATATGATAAATCCCATTCATGCCATTCAGCTTCCCAGGCTGTGAAAAGGCCCAATCAAGAGGCTTGTGCAACTGGGGGAGTTCAGAACTGGGCAGAAAATGAGATCCAACGTGGAGCTAGAGTTCCAGACTCGCTTGGATACAAGGAATTATATCCAGCAAATATCGCTTGAATAAAACATTAATTTCCCATTATAAAACATAATGTTGCTCTGATAATGGTTCCTGTTTTGAGTAACCCTCATTTCCTGTGTCTCTCTGGTGACTCATCCCAGCAGAGCTCCCATCCATTCTGCTCTGCAGATGCTCTCAAGCTGTGTATTCCCCATCTGACTCAACTCCTGTGTACCAGCATCTCCTCCCATTGCTCTGGAGCTGTGGGAATGTTTGCCTGCTGCAAACTCCAGCCTCCCTCCAGCCTAAAAATGACTGCTGCTCCTGGCTGAGGTTTTAAATTTAACTCCAGTTTTTAACGAGTTTTTGGTCAAAAATTCACATTTCAAATTTTCGGGTTGTCTCAAGTCTTGAATGTGGAACTGAGAAGCCCAGATTGCAGAAATGTTCTTGTGTGTATGTGTGAGAGGAACCAATCTTTCTTCCTTGCAGCTTTTCAGTGAGGGGTTGCCTGTATGAAACATTCCCAATGTGATGTGTGCCTCCTACAGTTTTAATTAAACTTAATTAAATGGGTTAAAAGTGATGAGGTGCAAGAGTCTAAATGGAGACTGTGCCTCAGCTGCCACCTCTGTAACAAGGGCTGAGCTGCTGCTGCTGCTGAGGTTTATAGGTAAATATAAAGTTCTAAGAAGGCTGATGGGTGGGTGGTGAACTAGGCAACAAAACCACAGGATTCAAAGAAATGTTTGTTGGAGCTTGGGGGGCTGCAGTGCTCTGAGGTGCCAGAAGGTCCATGCAGAACGTTCCACCTGTGAATTCAGAGCCCTTAAGAGCTGTGGGCAGGGCTGCTGTGACATCTGTGGTGCCAGGGGAGATGTTTGTCACCTCTGGGGTACTACAGAGCCTTTCCTGACTCTCTTTGCCATTTGGGCTAAAGGAGAGGAGGGTGCAGGTGTTCCCAGGTGTAACTCCCATCACAATTACCTGGCCATAAATAGATTTTTAAGACTTCCCTCTGCTTCTTGTCTTGCTCTAGGGGAGGTTTGGGCTGGAGGTTCATTCTCCAACTCTTGGCTGGTGTTGAGCCATGCAGGGGAGTTTTCTTTTCCTTTCTGAGGCCAATCTCACCCTCCTGTGAGCAAAATGGAACCTGGTGTTCAATAAAGGGAGCACTGCAGTGAATAGGGAATTGGTTGTGCCTGTCTGGGGCTTTCATTACTCAGGTTAAACCCATGGAATTGGCCCTGCCATGGAGCTGCCCTGCTGTCACCTGTACAGGTTGTACCTGGGACTCATTGCTGCACAGCCTCTTTACTTTCCATTGACTTCTCCACTTATTTCTGGCAGTTATTTAGCTTCTTAGCTCATACTTGGGTAAAGTTTTCCTTTCCATACTGAAAGCAGTTTCTAGCATTAAAAGTTGCACAGGGATGAGAGTTTTCACTGAATGAATGATGACAGAGAGGGGAGTTTTGGGACACTGCCACGCTTCATACAGCTCTTTAGATAGATTGTCATGAGGTGGTTACCTCAGCTGTCAGTCTGTTAGGATTACATAACATTTTTAAATTATCTCCTTTCCTATGGCCAAAAAATGATTCAGTCCTCTTGCATATTGTATTACCTCGAGCTCTTGGTATTTATTATATATGCAATCAAGAAAATAAGAGTCTGAGGCAGAGATTTTTTTAGTAGCATTTAACAGCTCTCTGTTTGCTAGTGATTTTGTCCATCAGAATGAGGAATTTATTCCTGAATTGTCTTTTAATGAGCAGATAAGCAGGTTTCTCTATCACTCTAAAACTGCGGGTTGTCACTTCAGGGCTTTGTTTTTACAAATGGAAGTTGTTATCTCTTGGGTAGGTATCAGCCTGCTGTGGTGGTTTCTGCTGGTTTTAATGGTGCTTGAGTTTAAATACCCCAGATAAAAGAAGGATAAGAACCTTTCTCTTTAGAGATATTTCTTTTACTGTGTGTTTGGTGCTTGAGGGAATTTATGCAGCCAGAACAAGCCCCTAAATGATTTCGCTCTATGAATAGTGACTTTTTACTTGGGTAGATGGTGATAGGACAAGGGGAAATGGTTTTAAACTAACAGAGAGCAGGTTTAGATTAGATGTGAGGAAGAAATTCCCTGTCAAGGGATGCCTTATGACACTGAATTACCTAGTTTTGGGGGGGCCAAGGCAAACAGAGGTGTTCTTCTGTGACAAGGATTTCTGTGACTGAAACAGAGGATGAGCAATGTGGTGTTTCTGTGTGGGAGATGAAAGTGGTTTATTAACTGATGAACTAGCTGGGGTTTAACCCAGTGCTGCTGAAACACTGCACGTGTGCAGCTGAAGTTGTCTGGAAAGAGGGAAGGGAAGTGAGCAGAACTGCAGGAGGTGAACTCAGCACTGGGCTCTCAGTGCTGGCTGTTCCAGGTTCCACAGCAGATGAGAGAACATCACCTCCATCCTGGAGGAAACTGCCTCAAGTTGCACTAGGGGAGGTTTAGGGTTGATATTAGGAAATTTTTTTTCATGGAAAGAGTTGTCAGGCATGGGAAGAGGCTGCCCAGGGCAGGGCTGGAGTCAGTGTCCTGAACATGTTCCAGAACACGTCTGGATGTGGCACCTGGGGACTGTGGTGACCAGCCTGGGGCTGATCCCTGGGCTTTTCCCACCTGAATGATTCCCTGATTCCTTTAGCCAGAGCCTGGCAGCTTCCCTGTGGGATGGGATTTCCAAGCCAGGCAAAGCTGCTGTTCCTCCTGCAGGCTCTGAACTGAGCACAGGGGATGAAACTGGAGGTGGTTTTATGGAGACCTGCAGCTCTATGGAGCATTTCCTTTTTACACGAGGTGTGGGAGGGAAAAAGCCAGAAGAGCAGAGGAGAATCTCTGTGCTCATCCAATGGGGTGCCCCAAAAGCTTTTAGTTTTGGAGTGGTTTTGGGAGGTTTTTTAGGGGTTTGGGGGGACTTTTTTTGGGTGTGTTTTTGGGTGTGTTTTTTGTTGTTGTTGTTGTTGTTTCGTTTTTAGTTAGTTTGTTTTTTGATGTTGTTGTATTTTTGGGGGGTTTATGGTGGGATTTTTTTTGTGGGTTCTTTTTTTGTTGTTGTTGTCGTTGTTGTTTTTCCTTGCTTTTTCTCATTAGAAATTTAAAATTAAAAGTCTCTGCTGCAAAGCCTGTAGATGACACATGGGTTGAGGCAGCAGTGAGGAGGAGGGAGGCCTGTACAGGGCTGTGTGAATTGCTTGCACTTTAGCATGCTCAAATGGAAGGTCATTCAGCCAGGCTCCTCAGCCAGGAAGGAAAAGGAAAAGCTAATTCTCTCTCCTTCCAGTCTGGGAAAGCCACCAGGATTTCATCACACAGGGCTGGAAGCTGCCATGAGGCTTATGGAACAGAAATGGGGTGATGGAAGGTGCACTCAGCACCCCTGGGTCAGCTCTCACTCAGCTTGAAGGCTGCTCTTCCTACAAACAATTAATGATTTACCTCTGGGTTATGATGAACAGCATCAATCCCTACAGGTAAAAAACCCACTTGTGTCATTTGCAGCTTGTGAAATCCTATGGGAAGCAGGAAAAGAAAATGAGTATTGGGTTAAGGAGATAGAAATGGAATTTCTAGTAATTGCAGCTTCCTTTCTGTTTCACAAACACAGGCATATTTGGCTGTGCACATTCTCAGATATTTCTAAAGGAACACAGAATAGTATGTAAAGTGTGGGGGATTTTTGGTCAATATCCATTTTTTAAGGAAGTCAGAAGTGTAGTAGTCCCTGTCATTCTTACTTTTTGTTGGCTTCTTGCCAGGGCATTGCTCTTTTTTTTAACCCTTTTTGTCCTTTGGTTTACCCCAATTATAATTGATTTACAAATGGATTCCTCGGGAATGTCATTCAAAAGCCACGTGCTGTGAGACAAGGCAGATTTTCATTTTTCACACCGTCAGGTTAGGCTGTAGAAAGTGGATCAAACAGGACACAGGGCTGGCCTCTTCCTTGGTTTTCATCCTCCTCTGCTGAAATAAACTCATAGCTGTGTGGAGGTAAATCCTCACAAAGGGTGCTCATATCTGTGTGCAGGTAAATCCTCACCAGGAGTGCTCATNGTAAATCCTCACAAAGGGTGCTCATACCTGTGGGGAGCTAAATCCTCCCCAGGAGTGCTCATAGCTGTGTGCAGGTAAATCCTCCCCAGGAGTGCTCATACTTGTGGGGAGATAAATCCTAAATAGGAGTGCTCATACCTGTGTGGAGGTAAATCCTGAGAATGCTGGTAGCTGTGAGCTGGAGCTGGCTGAGCCAGGTTTGGGGCAGGTGAGGATGCTGATGGACTCTGATAAATCAGGCAGACCATGCACACAGCCTGCAGCAGCTGCTCCTCAGTGGGGATGGCTGGAGAGGGACAGCTCCAGCAGAGGGGCAGCTCCAGCAGCAGCACAGCTCCAGCGAGGTCAGGCTGAGCTGCAGGAGCAGTGTGAGCTGTCTGGAGCCCTGCAGTGTCCCCTGCCCTGCCTGGGGCAGGACTCTGCCCTGGGACCAGCCCTGGGGCACCATTCCAGGCTGGAGGGTCATCCCAGGACCCGGGTGTGTCCATCCACACAGCCCCAGGGAATTCTGGCACTGCTGTGCAGGGCTTGGCTGCAGCCTCCCCTCCCTGTGGCTTGGCACAGGCCAGCCTTTTGGCACACACCAGCCTTTTGGCACGGGCCAGCCTTTTGGCATGGGGGCTGGCAGGCATCACTCGTGGAGCAGGAGCTCCCTTGGGGGGTTTGGCTCTGGCTGCAGAGCCTGGCCCGCCCTCCCTGCTGCTGTCAGAGCCCGGGGGACACCAGCTCTGCTGCATTTTTGTCCTTTGCCATCATCCCTGCACCCCGCATTCCTCAAATCCTGCCAGCTACAAAGGGAAAATGAATGTGGGTTTTGGGGTGCTGGCTGGACTTGATGATCTTGAAGGTCTCTCACAACCAAAATGATTCTGTGATTTGATAAAACATGAAAAATCACCTTTTTCTTACATGGGGGAAGAAGGATTGGAAGGGGGAATTTGTATTGCACCAGCTCTGGTAAGTGAAGATCACCACTACTAAGAGATAAACCAGTTAAAAATATATCAAAACTGCATGTTGGCTTGGATCCTACTTTGAAAAAGAAAACAAAGTAATTCTGTAAAGGTGATGTGTGATGGACCCATTTGTTTATCTGAGGTGAAAAAGGAAGGAAAAGTCCTCTGAGATCTGTCTGATGTGAAGATGACGTGAGCTGTGCTATACATATCTTTAGAGATGGGAATGATACCTCTTGCTAGCAGCCAAAACACTTCTTAAGGCATTGAGGAGATTTTCAAGATATGCATAAAGAGAGATTATTGTGAGTTAGACTGCTGGGATTTAAATTATGGCCACGTTGAAGGGAAAGCATCCTCAGCTTGAAGCCGTTCTAATTGGCGTCAGGTCAGTCTGTCCTCAGAATTTAAAGTCATAACATTGTGGCTAAAAAAGTGGATGCACTGCAGTGTGGAAGAATGGGGACAGGCTGGGCATTTGTAGAGGTGTGACTGGAGTTACACCTGCAATCAGCAATTAAAACAATTATCATTGACTATAGCTCAGTAAAATGTCAGATCCCTTGCATTCCTCCAGCAGGGCTGGTGCTGGTTGGTGCTGGGTGCACAGTTCCTCAATTCAGTTTGGAACTTGTTTGTGGACACCAAACAGGATTGGGAAAGTACTGCATCAAGAGTTTAAAAGATTGAGTCTTTATTTTTAGCAAGTATCACTGCATGTCAAGCAAACACATCAAATTTAATTGACTTTTTAAACATGTGGAATGTTTTGGAGTTGTTCCATGGAAATAGCATTTAGAAAGTTTTACCTGTCTATGGTGTTTGTGTTTGAGCTGGATCTACGTGGTGCTGGCAGAGAACTGGGTAGTTTGGGCTTTTGGGGTGATTCTGTTTGAAGGCACTTCTGACTTGGGAACTAATGTAACCTTCTGTGTTTAAATGCCAGTGTATTTTCCTCATTTGCAGTTGGTTTTTATGTACCAAGTCTACTGTACAGAGGTTTGCAAAGAAAACCCCTTTTTTATCACCAATTTTCAGTGACAGCTGATATCATTAAACCTGTTTGTGTCATTGTAAATTGACATAAAGCCTTGGAAGGCTGGAAGTGGCTGAGCAGTTTCCCCACTCACAGGTAATTAGGCAACTGTAACATGGGAACATTCCTAGAGATAAGAGGATGTGGAAAGCAGAATTGTATTTAGGAGGCTTCTTTTCATTCCATTCAGTTTTGAATATTACTTCCTAAGGAAATAACTTTCCTCCATGAATCAAGTGCATGGAGTTGAGCTAATCATGACTTTAACAGATGATGGTGAGGAAAAGTAATTAGCCTTCAATCAGAAATGGTTACACTGTGCTTTACCCTGCATGCACTGTAAGTCATCCTGACACTGCTGGGAGTTCGTGAAGCTCCAAGCTCAGGTTTCCATGTCCTCTCAGGTCCCTGAAATGTTGTTCACTGGGTAGTAGTGCCAGTCAGCGCTGACAATGGGAATTAGAGGTCATTAAGAAGTCGATGAGGCGCTGCACAGGGGTGAGATCTGTTCCAATGGCGCAGAGTCAGTGCCAGTGTCACGTTACTGATTGCATCCCCTGGCTGGGGGCACACACGGGAATTGTGCCCTGGGCTGGTGCTGCACACACAGCACGGGATGGTGCTGCCTGCAGGATGAGGGATCTGTTCTCCAGCAGGACGAGGGATCTGCTCTCAAAGAGGATGAGGGATCTGCTCTCAAACAGGATGAGGGATCTGTTCTCCAGCAGGACAAGGGATCTGCTCTCCAGCAGGATGAGGGATCTGTTCTCCAGCAGGATGAGGGATCTGCTCTCAAAGAGGATGAGGGATCTGTTCTCCAGCAGGACAAGGGATCTG